>JAQZBX010022142.1:0-31758 GCA_029593785.1 Cabassous unicinctus | reverse complement strand
AAACATCATTAACAATACTTCTTACTTCTGTTTTCAGTAGTCATTCTTGTTTCTTTATCATTTGCAAAGATTAGTGACTAAATAAAGAAAGAGGACACAAACATTGGTAAATAAATGCTTTTGATTCTTGAGAAACAAATCATGATTTGTTTCTGGCTTGTGTTTCTAGAGCCAGCTGCAGGCTACTCACTGGGGTCTTTATAGGAAGGGCCTTGGAGGAGAGAAACAATAAAATAAGAACAGTTTATGATGAATATTCAGAGCAATTCTTTAAATTTGCTCCTTTCCATTGAGTCCTGCAGGAGGCATGATAGGAGTCTAAGGATAAAGCATTTAAAAAATGTATTCCCTTCATTTTTCCCTAAACAAATGGGATGATTTGACTACTCTTCTCCCCTTTCCCCCTTCCCATTCTCCCCAAATTTCACATACTTGAGTGCTGAACGTCTGTCTGCTTTTTGCTGTCTTTCTGTCGTAAGTCTTCTAAATCAACAATATGTTTTCAGCTAAAAGGATTTGCTTACCTAAAGAAAATGTCATTGAAGCATAATTATTAGAATATACCTCCTTAACGGAAGTATGGAGAGAATCTTAGATGCTGGGTCTAAAAATGTGTGAGTTTTGATTCAGCCACTCATTTTGTGATTGTGTGCAACTTGCTTATCCTCTCTGAACCTCAGTTTTCTCAGCCATGAAATGAGATGATGAACCTTCCCAGGGATTGTAAGAGTTAAATGAGATAATGTAGTGTAAGGAGCACTTAGCAATGAGCAGCCACATAGTAAGTAGGCCCGCAGAAATGCGTGTGGAAGGAGCTGTTGATATTTTCCCATGGGATTGTGTTCATTTCAAGGTTTTCTTACTGGTCTGTGAACTCCTTCAGACCAGGGCTGGGACTTATTCAGATGTTTCTTAGAAATCTCAAATCTGTGCCTGGCTTACAGCAGTGGCCTCCTGAGAATGAATGATGTGGGCCATGTTGGCAGCATTCTCTGCTTCTGAGGAAAGTAAAACATTCTACTGCATCATATGATTTTGCCCCTTCTTTGTAGCTATGTCAGGAACAGAGAGATTTTTCAACTTATTTGACCTGGAGACCAAGACAAACAATCATAATTAAAGAATCATGCATAACACTAGGAATAATAAATAATCCCAAAGAGATCACAGATGTTCCATCATAAGTTCTTCAATAAACTTTATAGAACTATTTCTAGAATAAAAGCATATCCTCTATTGGCAGTAATTAAAATTGATAATAAAAACAAAGAATTGGAAGCAATCATTTCTTGTGGATAAACACATTAGCTACATTTGCCCAGCTGCATTTTCTATGGCTTTAGAAAGGCATATGAGGCAGGGTCATGGCATCTGAGAAAGCTGTTCTGTGTTCTTAAGCCAGGCCCTGTAGAACTACCTTATCTCATTGGTTTCTGCATTGGTCTAAAGACCCGACCACTGGCCTAGAGACATGGACTCCACTTCTTGTTCTGCCACTAATTTAAGAAGGGAGGAAAAGCAAGACAGTTAACTCCTCTGTGCTTTATTTCCCTCAGGTCTAAACTGGGAGTTATAATATGGTTGCCTTCCCTACCTCTCAGGGTGGTTGTGAGGATTAAATGAGGGTATATATGAAAATGTTTGGAAAACAAACATTAGATTCTCTTTATCCAGGCACTTTGCAATAACTCTGGAAATAGCAATTGCCAATTACAAGCCTCTATGATTTGTTTCATAATCTTCAGCAACTGACATTGATTGCTTCAACTTCAATTGTTATAATTTCTCTCTTAACAACCATGTTGCTTTGGAATTCTGATATTTATAAATCTATCATGAAAATCACCTTCTTAGCTGATGCTTCACCTTTGTGAAAATTGGACCTTTGACTGTTCAATAAAGGCAATGTTTCTTCAGTGTTTTTTTTTTTAAAATTAGTAATCCTTATTTAAAGTTTTCATTTTCCTGCTAAAGAAAGTGTCTGTCTTGTGTATCACTTCATCCTCATCTTTTAACATACATCTGGTTCATAGTGTGTGCCTAATAAATATTTGTTAAATGAATGAAAGAACAAACTCTTTATCATTGCATGGTTTTTCTAATGGGGTGTTTAACCACCCTACAACTTTCTTTGGAAAATTAACAATTAGCTTAAGAAGAAATTGTTGTTTTGAATGATCGTGATCATTCATTAGATTAATACTCAAATCATTAAGTTAAGAACCATATCCATGACCTGCTGATTTAATGGACACCATCTGAGCTCAGAGGGTTGTTGACCATGTGGTAGGCAGGCCAAGAACACCTGAAGCTGAAGGTCAAATGGCACAGTGCCTCAAGGGTGGTAAGATATTTGGGGACAAAGAATTAAAAGCAGGGACTTGAACAGATATTTGCATGCTTATGGTCATAGGGACATTATTCACAAATACTAAAAGATAAAGCAGCCCACGTGTCCATCAACAAATGAATGGATAAACAAAATGTGGTATACGCACACAATGGAATATTATTCAGCAGTAAAAAGGAATGAGGTCCTGATTCAGGGAACAACAAGGATGAACCTTGAAGACATCATGTTGAGTGAAATAAGCCAGACACAAAAGGACAAATATTGTATGATCTCATTGGCTTGAAACAATAAGAATAAACAAACTCATAGAGTCAGAATATAGAATATAGGATACCAGGGGCTGGGGTGGGTAGTAGAGAGTGGGAAATTAATGCTTAATTGGTACAAAGTTTCTGTTTGGGGTGATGGAAAAGTTTTGGTAATGGATGGTGGCAATGGTAGCAACACTGTGAATATAATTAACACCACTGAATTATATATCTGAAAGTGGTTAAAGGGGGGAATTTTAGGTTGTACATGTTACTAGAATAATTTTTTTTTTTAAAAAAAGCACAGGGTTGTACAACACAATGAACTCTAATGTAAACTATAATATAATTAATAGTATAGTTATAATAAAATTGCATCATCATTTGTAACAAAGGTAAGACATTAATGAAAAATGCTAATAATAGGGAAAACTGTGTGAGAGGGGTATATGAGAACTTTGTATTTTCTGCATGATTTTTCTGTAAACCTAGAACTTCTCTAATAAAAATAAATGAATTAATTAAAAATCTTTGGGGACATACTTCTTCATAAAATTTACCATTTTTCTTTTACCTTTTCCTTATTAGTGAATGACATTTTCACACACAAAGGCATAAAACCGTGTCTAGTACATAAAAAATGAACAGAAATGAAGGTGTACATTAAATGGAGAGTTTTTAATGTATGAGGGTTTATTTTTTCAACAAATACTTGAGTGTCACTTATGTATCAGGTATATTAGACTAGATGTTCAAGGTGAAAGGTGACTAAGGTAGACATACTTCCTGCCCCAGTGGGTCTGATTGTAAACTGGGGTTGCAGACAAACAGGTAAGTACAAACTTTAAAAAAAAATAAGAATTTTTTTATTAGAGAAATTGTGAGCTTACAAAACAATGATGCATAATGTGCATAATTCCAATACATCACCCCTCCACCAAACCTTACATTGTTTTGGAACATATGTTACAGATTATGAAAGAATATCATCAGACTATTACACTAACTGTGGTCCATAACTGTGGTCAGCCAAAGGGGGGCTGATGCAAAGGACCAGAAATCTATTGGCTTTTATAAAGGGCATTTATTTGGGGTAAAAGCTTACAGTTACAAAACCCTAAAGTGTCCAGCTCAAGGTTGCTTTCTCACCAAAGTCAGTTGCCGTGTGTTGAAGCAAGATGGTCACTGATCTCTGCCTGGTCTCTCCTTCTGCAAATGGCTCATCTCTCCCCGGGACCCCAGGATAAAAAATGACAGAGCTCTCTCTCTTCCCGTGTGTCTTCTTGAGTGAGTGTCCGTTTATATAGCCCCACCAAGGGCACGGGTGCTCAACCTGAATCACACCTTACTGATGTAGCCAATCAGAAGCCCTAAATTGATTTTATCAAGTAAGTTTAAATCTTTTGAGTTTAATGCAATCAAAGGATATCATACCCAGAGGAATAGATTAGTTTACAAACATAATCTTTCTCTTTTTGGAATTCACAAAAATAATCTCAAACTGTCACGGAAGGGTCCATACTTAGTTTGATACTTTCACCATTTTGAAAATTTTAATTTTGAACAAGGGGCCCTGCATTGTCATTTTGCACTGAAAATGATTTGCCTTATTTCATTTTGCCCTGCAAATTATATTATCTGTCTGGATACTAGCAACGTGGCTAAAGCATAGTGAGTGCCCATAAAAGTCAGTTGAATGAAGGCATTCTTCTATTTGTCTTATCTGTAATGAACACTAGGAGTTGTCTTGGGAGTCACAAAGCAAGCACAGAGGTAACAGGTTCTGCAAGACAAGCAGCAACTTAATAGCAGTGAGGTTGCCTGTGTTCTACTGGGGGAGGACAGAAAAAGACTAGAAAGTGTGTGCTGGAGGTGAAGCAGAGAGGGTGTGCCCCTGGATTTGTAGGTTGGGTTTGCCTCTGCGGCCAGCTGATTCAGCTTCTTAGTATTTTTCATTTACTTCTACACATAAGTCTTTAGTTAATACTTATTTACATTATCCAGCAGTGATTCTCACCGCTCCCCCCGCCGCCCTTGCACACATACTGTGTTGCCTTCTCTGAATGGTTGATTTTCTTTTGTCTTCTTTCCATGCTGACCATTATTTCTCTGTGTTCAATTGTCATGCTGTATAATTATTTTTAGATCAAGTATACTTACTGCTACAATTGCTGAGAGCAAATTATATACTGTATATCCCATAAGTGTGTTGTTATAGATTTAGATCTTACAAAATTATTTTTAAGCAAACTTAATGATTCTTTGTGCTAACTCTTGGATTTTTCTCTTCTACGTTCCTTCTATAACCACCTTGGCTGCAGGCTTCATTGACATGTATCTTTTGGAGGAATCTTACTCTTCTCAGGTCCTTTCTACTTCAAGCGCTGCTGAAGGCCGGTAGTCACAGGTTGTATCGGTCAGGGTTCTCCAGAGAAACAGACCAACAGTGTGTGTGTGTGTCTTTATCTTGAGATAAAGAGATGTATCTCAAGGAATTGGTTCGCACAATTGTGCAAGCTGGCAAGTTTGAAATCTGCAGGTCACGTTTACAGGCGGAAAACTAAGGCAGGAGTTGATGCTGAGGTCTTGAGACAGAATTTCTTCTTCTCCAGGAAACCTCAGGTTTTGCTCTTAAGACCTTTCAAAGGATCGGCTGAGGCCCACCCACATTATGGAGGGTGAACTCTACTTGAAGTCAGCTGATTGTGGATGTTTATCACATTTACAAAATACCTTCCCAGCAAGACTTAGATTAATGTTTGCCTAAATAACTCGGTGCTATAGTCTAACCAAGGTGACACATAAAACTGTCATACTGGTTAAACATGGCAACCTAAGAAGCCAAATAATGCCTTTGCCATGTTTTAGAACGTGGGAGGCAGAGGCACAAAGTGAAAAGAGCATGGATTTGGGAGTCACTGAAACTGTGGTTTGAATTCCAGTTCTGCCAGAAGTTATTTAACTTCTTTTCCATCTTCTCACCTACAGAAAAGTGGTAATAATGTCTATCTTTCAAGGCAACTGAGAAGAGTAATTAAATTAATGTACAGAAAATGCCCAGTACACAGAAGGAACTCAATGATGGCACCTATTACATAAGATGTGCTCTATATTTTCCTCTTAAAAATTTGTGTAACTCAAGGAAGACATGAAACATTCTCATTGTGCAAAATGTAAGAAAACTATTCTAAGTTTTTAAAGCACTGATACATTCCATAACATGGATGAACCTTGAAAACATCATGCTAAGTAAAGGAAGCCAGTCACAAAAGCCCACAAACTTTCATATGATTCCATTCATATGAAAGGCCAGCATAGGGAAGCCTATAGAGACAGAAACAGTAGTGGTTGCTTAGGTCTTTGGAGGGCCAGGGGTAGGGGCTAGGAGGGTGATTTTTAACATGATGAAAATGTTCTAAAATTGACTATGATGATGGTTGCATATGTTTATGAATATATCCCAAACCACTGAATTGAGCACTTTAAATGGGTGAATTGCGTGGTATATGAATTATATCTCAATAAAGCTGTTAAAAAAGAACATTCTACCTATTTTCATATATATACACACATAATTCATGTATATATAATTTCATATAGATGCACATAATTTAATTTTCAAGGTTCACCTGCAGTGTTTCCTCTTCTTTCATAAAGAAGGGACTATACCCCAACTTTTAATTTGGGATTCTCAAATCTACATAAAAGTTGAAATAATAGTACACTCAACACTGATATAACCTTCTCCTGGGTTCATCAATTGTTAATATTAATCAATTGTTAATAACATATATTGTATACACACCCCCACACACCCTTTCTGTTGAACATTTGATACTATGTTGAAGACATCATGACCCCACACCCCTAAATGCTTTGGCATGAATCTCCTGAGCATAAGAACATTTATTTTTATTTATTTATTTATTAATTATTTATTTATTTTTATTATTAAGATCATTTTTCTATATAATATCATTATGATATCTGTTTTAGTTTCCTCGGCTGCTAAAAGCAGATACCATGAAATGGGTTTGCTTAACAATGAGAATTTGTTAGTTTACAGTTTTGAGGCAGAGAAAATGTCCATATCAAGGCAACGTCAAGGCAATGCTCACTTCTCCAAGACTGGTGGCCAGAGATCCTTGACTCTTCTGTCACATGACAAGGCACGTGGTGGCATCTGCCGGTCTTTCCCTTTTCTTGACAGTTTGGTTGCTTTCAGCTTCTTTCTTCTGTGGCCTTCTCTCTCTCATCCCATTTGTAAAGGACTCCAGTAAGAGGATTAAGTCCCCATCCTGAATGAGATGGGTCGCACCTCATCAAAGATCCTACTTACAATGGGTCCACACCTACAGGAATGGCCTAACTATAACATGTTTTTCTGATGGTGCTTACAGTTTCCAATCAATTTAATAATAAAAATGTTCCCGTTAGGAGAATTGTTCCATTATTTTTGTTCTTTCCCAGCCTTTCAGCAAAGGCAAACCATTAAGAATTCTTCTCTGCCCTGGTGTTAGTTCCACTTGACAGACAGAGACACTGTAGAGCTAGTTCTCTGAGAGAGAGGGCACAGTAAATTGTGACGGTATGTACCTGTGGAATAGAGAGCCAATTCCCAACATATTCAACTTGCCTGTCAGATTCTTCCAGGTAAAGGCTCTGCTTTATTCAGACTGATTTTCTCAATTCCTCAGCATTTCTTTACTAACTCAGATGTTTACTTCCCCCTTCAGCCCCGTTCTGGACTCTAATACCTGTAGGAATTCTACTGGGCCCATCAGGTTTCACCTTTTCTGTGGCCTTCCCTGAAGTCATCAGATAACATCTACGTCTGCCTTCTCTGAATTGTTGCTATACCTCTTGTATGCAGCAGTTTATTGTGCATTATCTTCATTGTTATTCTCAAATTGTTTTATACATGTTTTATAAAACAAGATTTAAGCTCCATGTGGGCAAGGACAATACCTTGAGAACATAGCAGTCTGACTAATATTTATGAATTGATGGCTCTATATATAGCTGTGTGTGTCTTTCAGTAACAATGACATTGTGCTGACTCAATGCCTCTCACTCAATGGGACCCAGGTTTTGTAAATGGAAAAATAAGTTTTTTTTCAGTGAACACATCATCAATTGCCCCCACAGTTGATTTGTATGCATGTCTTTGTCAAAGCGTGCAGATCCATCATTTGAGTCAAAATCAGTAGAGGCATCTTCATTTAGTCAGAGATTTCAAAGCCAGCTGGATGTCATTACAACTACTGTGTGGTCAGCATGATTCAGATGTGTGAGAAATTGACGTAAGTGGATTGTCACATGGTTTGATTGTTTTTTCCCAACTGTATTGTTGTTTGACCTGTAGAAGCACTATACTCCCCCAATTACTTTACTTTTGGAATGAACATTGTTTAAAATATGAATTGATGATATTTTAATGAATTCAGTGGAGCTGTACTGGTTCTGTTAACAGACATAGTAAGTTTCCTGAAATTAAAGATCTTCCATTATGAGACTTTGTCTTCATAGCCACTATACATTTCTTTTTTTTTTTTTCAATTTAAATTTTTTAGTTTTTAAAAGATATTTAGATTACATAAATGTTACATAAAAAATACAGGAGATTCCCATATGCCATGCTCCCCACACCACCCACATTTGCTCTCATTAACAACATCCTTCATTAGTGTGGTACATTCATTGCAGTTGATGAACACATTTTGGAGCATTGCCACTAAGCATGGATTATAGTTTACATTGTAGTTTATACTCTCTCCCACACAATTCTGTAAGTTATGGCAAGATTTCTAATGGCAAGATTTCTAATTGCAATGTCATTCAGGACAATTCCCAAGTCCTGAAAATGCCCCCGTATTATACCTGTTTTCCCTCTTCCTGACCTCAGAACCTCCAGTGTCCACTGCCTCCACATCAATGATATAAGTTCTTCCATTGTTAGAATCACAATAAGTCTATAGTAGAATACCAGTAAGTCCACTCTAGTCCATAGTTCATTCCCCAATCCTGAGGATTCTGGGGTGGTGATTTCCACTCCACCTCTATATGAGAGGGTGCTTCAATCCCATGTGGCCAATGGATGGGAAGCTCTTGCTTGCAGTTGTAGGCTCTCTCTGTTCCTTGGTATGGTGGTTGTCCATCATCACCTCCTTGTTAGTTGTCCTGGGTGAGTCCAGTGAACTGGAGAGTAGGTGTTGCAACTCCGTTGAGGCTCAGGGCCAAGCTGGCACATGGACAGTCCAAAGATTCAAGTCTTTTGGACATCACCTACCAACTCCAGCACTGACTATTGGTTCAAATAGAAGGGACCAAAGAGCCATGTGTAGGGAAACCACAACTGAGTCCAATTCTGTCACACTGGGGAGCACAAACCCCAAAGTAGGGCCCAATGGCAAGGCACGAAACTCATGAGCTATCTACCCTGACCATAGTGCCTGGGTGTCTCCAGAGCCCTCAGGAGCCCTGCTGTTTGGGGTAGTGTCTAATTTGGTAGTCAATGAGATCCTGCTGAGACGTGCATAAGTGTAACCTCTGGAATCACCTCCAGGCTCACTTTGAAGTCTCTTGGCCATATAAACTCATTTGTCTTTATCTTTTCCCCCTTTTGGCCAATGTATTTTTCCAGTTGCCTTGCTAGTTGGTAGTTGGTAGTAATACCTTGGTACCAGGGAAGCTCATCCCTGGGAGTCATGTCCCATGCTGCAGGAAGCTATTGCATTTATATGCTGAGTTTGGCTTACAAAGAGGCCACATTTGAGCAACAAAGAGGCTCTCAGGAGGTAATGCTTAGGTACCCTATAATACTGTGCTAAGTTTCAATTTCAAGAGTAAAGATTCATAAGCATGGTCATCAATATCAAGGGCCCGTCAATAGACTGTCCTCCTTCACTATCCATTGCCTCTGTATTTGGGGGATTCTTGCTGTTTCAGATAATGTGGCAGAGCTCTCCAGGATGGGGATTCAATATTCTTTCCGTTATTGTGTGAATCTCCACCCACCATGACAATGTTCCATGAACATTTGAACACATTAAATGCCACATTTATATGACACAATTGTCAGTCAGGTAAATAAACTTATTTCTTCTTGAATACTTATCCTGAGTGACTTCATTCTAAAGCTGATATTAATGCTTGGAAGTGATGAGGATCCATTTACATAACTCTTTGAGGATTTAAACTTTCCTATGCTGGAAACTGTTCTTACAACTCTTCATTTGAATACCACAATTGTGGTGAGGTAATATTGTGAGTAGGTTAGCTTTTTAAAATTCCTTGAAATGCTTAGTATTAAAGTTAGATCCAAATAATTGTGTAGAGAGGAAATTGAAATAAATGATATTTAAAATAACCACAGTTTACTGGAAAATACTTTTATAAAAGGTAAAATAATAGCAGAAAGTTTTATATATATATATATATATATATATATATGGTTACTCTTTTCTTAAAGCAGTTTTATTGAGATATATTCACATTTCATACAATCTATCCAAAGTGTACAATCAATAGCTTTTAGTATAATCACAGTGTTGTGTATTTGAATATCATCCATTTCTTCTTTCCTTTGCCCTCCTTTATCTTTTCTGGCCTCTGCTAAGTCATTTTCATTGGAAAAATTCATTTAGTTCTTAGAAAAATTTACTATGTATGATTTTTCAGCTAAGGATTGAAATATAGGCATTGTTATCTTACCCAAATTATTTGTTTTCTTTTCTCTCTCTCTTGCCTGACTGTCTCATATCCTGGGAGGATGGTCTATTCCTTGATCTAGTTCCTGAAGAATATTTGTTTTTTGTAATCAGAAACATTTCCCGTAGGATGATTCTTTATGTTTGTGTTCCTGAATTTTTTACTCTAGTTTCAGAGGAAAAACAAATTTAAGGGAGCTAAGATCCTTCTTTATCTCCACTATAGGAAATTTTCCTAAATTCTAATTTCAGTTTTCAGAATACACTCTTATTTTTTAGGTAGCCTGAGGATTTGCTCTTCCTTCCATACATTTTCACTCTTACTTCAATAATTTTGCATCTTTCTCAAATTCAGCCACCAACCCTCTATTTGACAATAGTCTGTTCATATATTCTTCTACTTCATCATCATCTTCATCATCATCAATATCATTGCAAGTCTATGGCCATACCACCCTGAACACGCCCGATCTCGTCCGATATCATTGCAACCACCACTTAAGGAGACCTATGTTCCAGAAATGGTTTCAGACCTCTGGGCGTGGCATGTGTTATTCTTATAACATTCTATGACGTTTTTCAGATGAGAAACTGAAGCGAAAATAGTATGCTAGACAGAATAATGGCTCCCAAAGATGTCCATGTCTTTATCTCTGGAATGTGTGAATATTTACCTTACATGACAAAAGAGACTTTGCGAATGTGATTACAGACACAAACCTTGAAATGAGGTGTTTAGCCTGGATTACCAGAATGGGACAATCTAATCATGTGAACCTTTAAAAGGAGAGATCCTTTCCTTGCTGGATTAAAAAGAAATGTGAAGTGGAGTAAGGGTGCTGGCTTTGAAGATGGAGGAAGAAGGCCATAAGCCAAGGAATATGGGTAGCCTCTAGAAACTAGAAAAGACAACAAAATAGGTTTTCCCCTAGAGCTTCCAGAAGGAACACAGCCCTGCCAATACCTTGGTTTTAATCCAGGGAGAACCATGTCAGACTTCTGACCTTCAGAAATTTGTATTGTTTAAGGCCACTACATTTGCGATAATTTGTTACTGTACTGCAGCAATAGAAAGTTAATACAGACAGGTTAAATGACTTGCTGATGAAGATGCAACTTTTTAGAGCTGGGGCTAAAGTGCCATTATTGATCAATCTATTGGGTTTCCTCCATGCCATGCTGTCTTCTCTTACTGATATTTCTCTCAGCACATCAGTGAGTCTAAGCAAATTCTCTTCCTTAGTTCTTCTTTTGAGATTCTGGGCTACTTGCTTTATCTTAGCTCTTAAATATCTAGCACGGTGCACACTATTCTTAGTAGAACCCAGTTTATGAATGACAGTAGAAAAATTCACATAATTGACATGAATATTCTATGGTCTTCTATTAACAATCATTTGAAAAGTAAAAGATGAAAATAGAAAAACATAAGAAGAGCCTGTCTCTGCCATGAGGTATTTGCTAACAATAAAAAGGCCGTTGGTTCTGCATTGTTACAATAAAAAGTACATTCCATTCTATTATAATATGGTTGAAGTTAAAATTACAAGTTAATTTAGTATCCAGTTTGTGTCACAAGGCTGTAGCTAAATTTCATACCCACACAGCATTTCACTACTCTCATTAGTTAACTGTCTCTCTATTGTTCTATTTGCAGAGGAAAAACAAAGAAGGTGATTTGTAAATATTGACTCAACAAAGGGCTCTTTAGAAAGGATTCCAAGAACTCCTAGTGCTTTTATTACCATTACACTGAAGTTATCTTCTAAAGAGGCTAAGATTGTAACTGAAAATATTCTAGCAGTCATTTATACCTTGATAAAGTAGATTTCTATGAGTTAAAATTCAAGACTGAAAACAGAGGTAAAATACTAGGTTGAAGAAAAAGAATTTGATGATTGAAAGCATTAAAATAGCACAGAATATCTAATTTTGTCCAAATATTTAGGGAATAAAGTCTCTTCCTTTTCACTTTGGGAACCCCTCATAATTAAATCTGAAGGTTGAATCCAAAGCTTTGAAAGAAATGATTAAAAAATACATAAATATAAAATAACTTTTCCTAAGGAAAAAAAATTGTTAAATAGTGGAATGGCATAGTAAAAAATATCATGAACTACTTATTTAAGAGTTCTTTGAAATCTGGAGATGTTCTTTATCAATTTGTGATGATTAAAATAAGATCAATTCTAAATTTGGGAGAGTGGCCTCGTTGACCCCTCAAATTATGTTTGTATAGTTTGTTATCGATTGAGTAGGGCCAGAAGTGGCCTTCACAAGACCCTCCCTGAGTTCCCTGGAGGTGAGTTCCTAGGGAGCAGGGTTTGGCACAAAGGTGCTGCTGAACAACTGTTTGCTAAAGAGATTAAGTGTATGACACATAGATCCAACTAACCGTCTCAGTGTGTCAGGAATGGAAATGAAATTATCCATGAAGGATCTGTGGAATGTCCTTTTGTCTGAAGACTTGGATCCCCTTGAATTGCACAGAAGACTGACAAGGATTTTGAGAATTTTGTATGAGCAGATATACCGCCAACCTGGACTAAAAGGGACAGAGGTGGGACTAAATGAAGGAAGAATGATCCCAAAGGCAGAAACATAGATGGGCTAAAGGGACCTGCTTGGGCCAAGAGGGCAAGCCTGCATTTTGAGAGGGCAAGCCTGCTCCAGCGTTTGAAGAGGGTGGGGCTTCTGCCCTGGTGTTTGGGGAGTGTGTGGTCACCACCATGGCACTTGGGAAGGGTAGGAATGCCACTTCAGCAGGCCCAGAGGTCAGAGCATCAAGCCACAGATTTTTCTCAGGCCTTAAAATCTAATGGAGGAAGTGGATGTGGCTCAAGCAGTTGAGCTCCTGCCTCCCACAAGGGTTTGGATCCTGGTGCCTCCTGAAAAAACAAAAACAAACAACAAGCAAAACAAACAAGGAAACGAACTCAAGGAATCCGATGTGGCTCAGTGGTTGAGCACCGGCTTCCCACATACGAGGTCCTGGGTTCAATCTCTGGCCCCTCAAAAAGAAAAAAATTCTAATGGAATTTGCCCTTCTGGGTTTGAACTTGCTTGGGACACGTGACCCCTTTTATCCTTGCAATCTTTCCTTACTGGAATGGGAATTTCTATCCTATGTTAGTCCCCCATTGTATTTGGGAAGCAGGTGACCTGTTTTCTAGGTTTCACAGGTCCACAGACCACATATGGAAAGGAATTTTGCCCCAGGATGGACCACACCCATGATTGATTTGGATGAGATTTTGGGCTTAGAGTAGTTACTGAAATGGCTTAAGCCCATTGGGTCAGGACAAATGTGTGTGTGGTTTTTTTTTGTTAGGTAATGGGGACTAGGGATTGAAACCAGGACCTCTTATGTGGGAAGCTGGCACTCAACCACTGAGCCACATCAGCTTCCCTGAGTTGGTTTTTTCATTTGTTTTGCTTGTTGTTTGTTTTCTTAGGAGGCACCGAACTGAACCTGGGATCTCCCATTTGGGAGGAGGGAGCTCAACTGCTTGAGCCACATCCACTCCCAGGATAAATGTATTTCGCATGTGGGAAAAAAAAAAGTGTCCTTTTGAGGCCCCCCACAAAGACATGTTAAAATCCTAACCCTAGGGAAGCCGGTGTGGCTCAATCGATAGAGCTCCTGTTTACCATATGGGAGGCCCCGGGTTCGCTTCCCGGGGCCTCCTTGTGAGGGCAGGCCAGCCCGCGCAGCCCAGTGGGCTGATGCAGCAAGACCTCACAACAGGAAGCGGGTGTGGCTCAATCGATAGAGCCCCCGTTTACCATGTGTGAGGCCCCCGGGTTCGCTTCCCGGGGCCTCCTTGTGAGGGCAGGCCAGCCCGCGCGGCGCGAGGGGCTGAAGCAGCGGGAACTCACAGCAAGGGGGAGATAAGCGGACACAGAGAAAACACACAGCGAATGGACACAGCAAGCACAAGCAGCAAGGGGGGGATAAATAAATAAATAAATAAATCTTTAAAAAATAATAAAAAATCCTAACCCTAGGCTTGTGGATGTGAACACATTTGTACATAGGATCTTTAAAATGTTATTAGTTAAGGTTTACAAACTGAATCAGCATGAGCCTTAATCCAGTATGACTGGAGTCCTTATAAGCAGAGGAAATTTGGACACAGTAGGAGACTGCTGGGTAGAGACGGCCATGTGACGAGGCCGAGATTGAGTTATGGATTGCTGGCAAGCCGCCACCAGAATGCTACAGACTTCAGAGAAGGCATGATCCGTTGACACCTTGATTTGGACTTCTAACCTAGAAAACAGTGACACAATAAATTCCTATTGTTTAAGTCAGCTAGTCTGTGTTACTTTGTTACAGCAGCCCTGGTGTGGTAGACTGAATTATGTACCCCAATTCAGACATATTCCTAATTTTAATCTGCATTCCTGTGGTTGTGAACCCATTGTAAGTAGGACCTCTTGAAGATGTTACTTTTAGTCAAGGTGTAGCCCAACTGAATGAGGGTGTGTCTTACTCCAGATCGCTCCACAGGGAGGAGCCAGAAGCAGGAAGTCAGCAGGAACTCAGAAGAGAAAGCAGAGATCATGGCCACGTGATGGGAACGCCAAGGAACCCCAAGGAACTAACCTTCAAAACCATGAGAAAATAAATTCTTATTGTTTAAGTCAACCTAGGCAAACTAGACTCCTAACAAACTAAAGAAACGTTCTTGAATTATTCTGTGATTGCTTGTCTTTTTCATCCTTGATCTTGAGAACTGAGAAGGTGCTGTCCTTCAGAACAAAAGCCACCCTCATATCAGCACAAAGCTTTAAGGATAGTAAAGTGTTAAAAATAGCCAACTATCTTATGTTAAAAAAAAAAAAAATTCCGGCAATTTGGGCAAGGTTCCAATAGTTCATCATATAAGGCCGTATCGGCCCTTCTGATGCTGTCTGCTCACTTTTTCTGATTTACAACATTGACACGTGAAACATGATGCCAAGCAAGAGATTTGCCACAATTTTTCAAATGAGAATGAACACTACAGTAATGTTGTTGATAGCGTCCCCCGGATTTTTTTTTTTTATCATGCTCTGTAAATTCTGGGGTAAAAGTTTAGACTTGAATTTGACTCTCTACAAGGGTGAGTATTGTACCATTTGGAATTTAACATTTTACAGATGGAGCAAAGAGAAAATAAAGTAACATATAAGTGAACATCTGGTTTAGACCAAAGACTTTTTTTCTTCAAGACAATTCTGGATAAATTTATTTACCTCAAATAGATTGCCTATTGCCATCATGTGTTTTAACTTGAGAATAACTATTTATTATATTTATTATCATATAATTTCTACATATGTTCTTTCCTTTGCAAGATTGATGTTTGTGTGTCTGCTTTCTTTCCATCTATAATAAACTTTCATAAAGACAGTACAGTTTATGCTCATAGATAAATGTATTCTATTTTTGGGCATTTGAATGGCAATAGCTTCCTCTTTTGAAACAATGGAGTTGACTCTTTTCTAAACATCCCATGGTGCCAGTGCTACTGACTTCTCATTGCCTGACTTTGTGCTCTCAAGGCTGAGTGAGCCAATCCAATTAAGCATCCATGCAGACTCAGGCTGACCGACATGTCCTTACTACTGCTCCCTTCTCACCTATTAAGTAGAAAGGACCCTAGAGTGTTTATCTGTTGTTTTTTGCTGCCCCGTATACATTCTTCTTTTTTCTCTTAGTCTCATTCTAATTATTCTTTGTGCTACACCATGCTGTTCAGATAGCGTAGACCTCACTCCGGAGTGTTAAGTGTGGCCCTATGTCTCAAATCTCAGGACATTCTGTGTATTTCATCTGCCTGGAGGTAGTGATTGCTCCCGGGTGGTCATGTGATCCAGGGTGTACAGTATGCCCACTCTAGGACTTTTACTGGCATAATTGGTAAAAGAGACGTCTTTCTGCTGGTTGCTATGCTGGTAGGACATTAGCCTAAAACTATTGAAGACAATCTTACCATCACAAAGGAAAGGAAAGCCTGATGTAAAACAAAGCCTTAAGTCAATCAGAACTGAGGGTAAAGGTCACTGTATTAGTCAGGGTTCTCCAAAGAAGCAGAATTGATAGGATATATCTATCAATATATCTATCTATCTATCTATCTTTATCTATCTCTCTATCTATCATCTATCCATCATTTATCATCTATCTATCAACATATACATATTGAGATTTATTACAGGAATTGGCTCATGCAACTGTGGGGATTGGCAAGTCTGAATTCTGTAAGGCAGGCCACAGGTTGGAAAATCTGAGGGAGATGAATTCCCTAGAAATTGGCTGGTTGGCTGGTTGGCTGAAGTAGAGGTGGAAATTCTTTCTGTCTTCTGAAATCCTCTGTTATGACTTTTAAAATCTCCAACTGATTGGATGAAGAGACTCCCCTCATTGCTGAAGGCAATCTCTCGTTGGTTGGGGATGCAATCAACCGTAGATGCAATCAACTGACTATAGATGCAAATCCATCTGCGAGTTACTTTCCCAGTAACATTCAGGCTAGTATTGGCTTGACCAAACAACTAGACACATATTCTAGCCAAGTTGACATATGGCACATGATATACCACCCTAATGTAATTCTCAGAGCATATGGATCCAGTCATGAATTTTCCCTGGACTTCTGAATTATGTGAACCATAACTTGTCCCCTTTCCCCTTATGCCTCTGGGTTGGATTTCTCTCACTTTCAGCTGAGATAAGTCCTATTTGATGACGATAAGTTTAATGAATATTACAGAGGTATTCTAGTTGTATTCCAGAGATCCCAAAGTGAATCAGGAACAAATGATTTCCTTATTTGTTTCAGGAAATAGATGTAGGGGCAGTGTCAGTAATATCATATTTTTTATCACGTCCATGACAGACATTGCTAATCAATCAACATGGTTAGCTCTGAGTCCTGCATGGGGCCTCGTCACTGCCCTCCAGGCAGCAAATAAAATGACACCATCCTGGTTCTTGTGTCTTCTTCGTCAGAGAAAAGGAGCCACACTTCAGGCATCAACTGGTTCGTCAGTTACCTCCAGAGTGTTGCTTGCTCTTAGTGGTCTGACTATGAGGAGCAGTTTTATTTCCAATCCACCAAATTCTGGACCTTCCATTTCCCCCCTACATTCTGCTTACAAACTGAAAATTCCTTCTTTAGCTTATCTTTTTTTCTTTTCTGTACCTTTATCACAAGCAGCTGTAAGAAACCAAATGACGTTTTCCACATTCTCTCTAGAGATCTTCTTAGCAGATCCACATGTTCATTAGGTACATTTTCTAGCTTCTAAGTTACTGCAGGTGAAAACATTTATTTCATCACATCAGAACACAGGCTGCTGTTTCTGCAACCTTTAGTCATCCCTTCATCATTTTCCCCACTTCTGTCCACCGCCTAGTCCCAAAATTGATGCCACATTTTAAGTTTTTATTATGGCAGTGCTCTACTTCCTGGTGCCAATTTCTGTATCAGTTATTTGTTGCTGCTTAATAAACCTTCTCAACAACTTAAAAAAAAATTTCTTCCCAGAGTGCCACTTGCTTGCTCTTAGTGGTCAGTGCAGTTCCACAGAGGGCCCTGCAGTCTCCCCTTTCCAAATCCCCCTCTGCTTCTACTCTGCCCTCTCTGACTCCTGGCATTTGTTTACACCACAGGCATAAACCATTTTTATATTTCTGGCAGGAAACCAGGAAAAGGTCTTCTGGAGACTTTCCTTTGAGAAAAAGGTCTAGAGAAAATAGAAGTGTTGGCTTTTAATTTTCATTTTGTCATTTTCTGTAGGTTGAATTTTTAAAATAAACCTAGTAATTGTGCAAGAATAGCCAGAAATAGCAGCTATGTACAGCAGGGGAAACAGAGAGAGACTGAGAGGTAAAGAATTGTCTGTGTTTTGTTTATTATTATTATTGAAATAATGAAAATGCTCTAATAATGATTGAAGTGATGAATGCACAACTATGTGATTATACCAAATACTATTGATTGTACACTTTAAATGAAGTGTATGCTTTATTAATATGTATCAATAAAATTGATTTGTTTTTAAAAATAAACTTAAAAATTAAAGTATCATATGTTGAATTTTCTAACTTTATATATAAACTATTTTTATTTCAAAAATAGGTGGATAATCTGTTTTCTTATTTGCATATCTTTGTATTAGAGCCTAACAAATGTCATAGTATCTACACATGTGTGTTATGCACCAGTTCATTCATTCTACAAGTATTTGAGGCCCTCTTTGTGCTGGGCTTTGTTCCCGCTTATAGTTACCATCACAAGTCAGACAGTGTCTGCAACCATGAAGCTTTCATTCCAGTGTCCAGAGTTTTACTAAGAACTTCATCTGGGTTTTCTCATTCTCTCTCTCTTACTTTATCGTTGTGATAACACAGTGCTCGGAGGATGGTAGTTTTATTTTTGAGATGAGGAAACTAGATGTAGGGACACCAGTTGTCTTGCCCCAGGTTACACAGTCACAAGTGGAAGAAGTGGCATTTGAGTGGAGGCAATCTGACTCAGGAGCCTGTCCATATCATCAGGCCACATAAATATCTCTCAGTGTCTGGGAGAAAGTGTCTGATTATTGCTTTTGTTTTTTTTCCCAAAGATTGATTTACTTATTCTCCTCCCCCCACCGATGGCACCCTCCCCTGACTGCACATTGTGTGCTCTCTGTGTCTGCTCGTCTTCTTTAGGCAGCACCAAGAACCGAACCCGGGACCTCCCATGTGGGAGGCAGATGCCCAACTGCTTGAGTCACCTCTTATCCCTGCTTGTTGTGTCTCCTCATTGTGTCTCCTCCTAGCATCAGTTTGCTACATCAGTTTGTCTTCTTTAGGAGGTACTGGGAGCCAAACCCAGGACCTCCCGTGTGGGAGGCGGGTGCCCAACTGTTTGAGCCATCCTGTGATTATTTCTGCTAACATCCTTGGGAAAAGCATATTTTAAGATGTTATTCAACCATTTGAGTTTGGCCAAAGGGTTTGAGAGCAGGTTTTTCTAGAGCATAGCAAGTACAGAGAAAGAGAGCTGGAATGAGGGTTGAGGTGACTGGAGGAGCAGGGAGACAGCCTCATACAGGGGGATGGGGAGGTAACCGACACTGGCATAGCACATGTCTGGTGTCTGGTACCGTGGCTGTTGGCACCTAACACCCAACATCATGTAATCCTCACCACAGCTCTGGCTGGGTCCAATGGCTGTGTCCTTGCAGCTCTCCTCCAACTCCACCACAATGTTGTCTGTACTTCTAACAGGGCCCCAAAGCGAGAAGGTGAACTTTCAGAGGCATGAAATCCAGACAGTTGCACAGCAGACTCTTCCTTCCTTTGCCTTTTGAAACTACAATATTATTATATTATTTGTTAGTGATGTTTCTGGGTATAAAGTTATGCTGAGCCCAAATCTGGAGTCAGTCTTTTCTCAAAGACTGTAGCAAAGAATTCAGTCCATAGCCAGGAAAAGTAGCTCATATCTTAAGAGCCTAGTGGAGAATGGAGGAGCACGCCTGTGGACCAAGGCTCCTGGATAAGTCCCTAGAAGCCGAGGGCACAGAGCTCCCTCCCCTCCCCAGTGTAATGGTGGTGTAAGCATGTGTGTGTGTGTGTGTGTGTGTGTGTGTGTGTGAGAGAGAGAGAGTCAGAGAGACAGAGAGACAGAGAGACAGAGAGAGAGACTACCCTGTGGTTTCAGGGAAATTGTCCCCAGGGAGGTATTAGTTCCCTCCTGGGTTGAGAGCTCTGCTGCCAAGCAATCTTTAGACAGCAGCGTGGGGAGCCAGACAACCTTAATTTAAGCAGTTGTTTTCTCCTGGCCCCAGATTAGCTTTAGAAAAGTTCTTGTTCCACAATTAGTTTTTAGATACCAGGAGAGAATTCCAGGCATATCCAGGTCATCCTTAAAAATCTACCTCTCCTTTATGGCTATTAGTTCAGATAGGAGACCAAATGTGACCTCACTTAACTATTAATTCTATTATAGAGGAATCCAGTCCTCCAGCTACTATTTTCAGGTGGGTTCCTAAAGAAATTGGGGTTTTACGGGTTTTAGCAGGAAATATACCCTGTATTAGTTTGCCAAAGGGTTGCTGATGCAAAGTACCAGAAATCTGTTGGCTTTTATATTTTTATTTGGAGTAAAAGCTTACAGTTCGAAGGCCATGAAATGTCCAAATCGAGGCATCAGCAGAAATGCTTTCTCACCAAAGTCAGCTACTGTTACTCCTGGTGCTGCCGCCCTATGATGAAGGAAGATGGCCTCAGATCTCTGCGGAGGTCTCTGCCTTCCCCTCCAGATTCTACCCTCTCTTGGAGCTCAGCTGTGAGCAACCAGGCATAGGGCTTGTCTCTTTCTGGACCTCGGCTCTTTGAGTTTCTCAGGGGCTTCTATTTTCCTACAGTCCTCTCTCTCACATGGCAGAATCAAACATGGCAGCTCCATTTTCCTGTGTCTGTCTGTCTGTGTCTCCCCTTGTATCAGACCCAAGCAACAGAGCAGAGACTCAACATGAATCCTGCCCCACTGATGCAATCCAGTCAAATGGGTCTCACACCCACAGGAATGGAGTAGTCTAAAACAGAATCTTTTGCTTTTTGGGATTCATAAAATTCAAGCTGTCACATATCCAAACTTTAGTCTGAAGCACAAATTATAGCCCTATTTAAGTTATCTATTACTATGCAACCAATTATCCCCAAACTTAGAGGCTTAAAACAATATACATTTATTATCTCAAAACTTCTGAGTCAGGAATTCCAGAATGATTTCGCTGGGTGATTCTGGCTCAGAGTCTCTCCAGGCTGCAGTGGAAGTCTTGGCCAGGGTTGCAGTTATATTAAGGCTCAACTGGGGGAGGATGTGCTTCCAAGCTCACTCATGCGGGCCTCCCAGCAGTGCTGCCTTATGACATGGCAGCCGGCTTCCCCCAGAACAAGAGATCCAAGAGAGAACAAGGATCTCTTCCTGTTTTAGCTTCTTTGGCTGCTAAGCAAATACCATGCAATGGTTCTACTTAAGCAATGGGAATTTATTTGTTCATGGTTTTGAGGTTAAGAGAAAGTCCAAGTCAAGGCATTATCGAGACAATGCTTTCTTCCTGGAGACTGGTGCTCTGGGGCTGGCTGCCAGTGATCCTTGGTCCTTCGCTTTTCTGTCACATGGTAAAGCATATGGTGGCCTCTCCTGCTCTTTCTCTTCTCTTCCCAGTTCCATTGATTAAAGCTTCTGGCTACTCCCTCTGTGGCTTTCTCTCTCTGTGTGTGAATTTCACTCCACTCATAAAGGACTCCAGTAGGATTAAGACCCTTCCTGACTGAGGAAGGCTACACCTTACCTGAAGTAGCTTCTTTAGAAAGTTCTCCTTACAATGGGTTCACACCCACAGGAATGGATTAAGTTAAAGAACATGTAATTGTCAGATACATATAGCTCCAAACCACCAGTTTCCAAGACAGAAGTCACAGACATTTTGCAGCCTCATTTTGGAAGTGCTGTTCCACTACTCCTGCCATATTCTATTCTTTAGACAAGTCATGAGGTCCTGTCCACACTCAAAGGGAGGGATTGCACAAGGATGTGACTACCAAGAGATTCCATTGGGAACCATCTTAGAGGCTGCCTACCATGAACCCTCCCAAGAAACCTGTCTGTCTGTGGATATTCTTGATCACCAAATACAAAAAGACATTTATATTCATTTAATTAACAGTTGATGAGATTGAAAGAATGCAGTTAGTAATTTTAAAGCAGAGATAACTTGGATTTGTACTAAGTAGAAAAAAAAAATGATGAGAGGTGCATTTGAAACACCAAGTTCTGATAAATTTGCTTCTGAGAACATTCAAAAAAAGAGAAAGATGACCGAACCAGTTCAATTCATTCAACATTTATTAAGACCTACAATGTGCAGAGCAGGTTCTACTCTGTCTGAAGTCTTCTTCTGCTCTCCTTTTTACACAAAAAGGGTGTCACCTATTAGGAAGTAAAGCCACATAGAAAATTAAACAATGGCCTAAGAGTTTATATTAGTATGACACATGCTTGATAGTATGGAGAGATAATCCTCTAGAACCCTTTTATAGAAACCTTTTCTATAAAAGTAAAGCCACATAGGATATGTTTTAGGCTTGTAGGCCACATTTGGTCTCTGTTGCTTATTTTCCTTTTGTTGTGCAACCCTTTAAAAATATAAAAACCATTCTTAGCTTGGTGACCACATAAAAATGGGCCACAGCTCCACTTTGGCTTGGGAACCATAGTTTGCCGATTCCTGCTCTAGAGCAGTACTTCTCAAACTATTCGTGAAGGAGCGGTTTCTGCCCCCTTCCCGCCCCCCATCCATTGCCAACAGATCTTTTTGTAATAGCCAGTTAAAATCAATTACTAGAAAAATCAAAATAATAATAATAAAAAAGGAATATACACTTCAACCCCCTTTTTAAAAATTATTAGATTTAAAGCACACATTTTCTTGGTCAAATTGTTTCTAAATGCTTACTCTCAATATCCATGGTTTTCTCGTTGCAGATCAGTGACAGTTTATGATCTGGAACTCTTCTACAGACTATTCTTCTGAGCAACACTACTCTAGGAGAACAGATTGACAGAGAAATCACATGTGATGCCTTGCTATAAAAGATCAGATTGAGCTGGGCCCATAGATCCTGGAGGAAATGGGTGCAGACACTCTTAGAGGGGGTTCAGGTCCAGGAGTGGGCATGGCATCTGCGTGTGTGCATGTCACAGATGTCCTGTAGGCAAATGTCCACATAGGACGGTGGCCAACATAAAATGGCGAGAGCCTTAGTTTGCCAGGGTTACTCTGACAAATACCACACCCCGCTTGGCTTACGCAACAAGAATTTATCATCTCGCAGTTTGGGAGACTAGAAGTTCAAAATCAAGACCATGACAGGCCATGCTCTCTCCCTGAGTTTGTAGCATTCTGGTGCTGGCTTGCTGCAATCCTTGAGATTCCTTAGCTTGCATCTCTGCCTCCCTCACATGATGATCTGCTTCATTCTCTGACTTCTGGCTTCTTCTGATTGCATCCAAATTTCCTTTTCTTATAACGACTCCAATAATGTGGATTAAGTCCCACCCTGATTCAATTTGCCTCTTCTAAATAGGATCTACGAAAACCCTACTCACAAATGAATCCACACCCTGGCTCACCTTAACATATTCAAAGATACTTTGTACAAATGGGTTCACAGTCACAAGAACTCAGAGTAAGATTTGAACATGTCTTTTGTGGGTTACATGATTCAATCTCCAACAGTGAGCTTTGTCTTAAACACATAAGAGAGGAATTTGAACTTAGCCCTGTGGGCAGTGAGGGGTCACTGTGGCTTTTTTGAACAAGGAAGTGATTGACATGCTAAAGAGTGTTGCTTTAGGAATTTTAATCTAGGGCAAAGGAAGGATAGAGTTACCATGCTGCTGGGGTACAGCATTCTTGAGTGATGGGGTACATGGATGGGTAGTGAGGGATGATATTGGGAATGGAGAGGGAGGCCATAACATAAAGCTAAGGCATTCTGGAAAGTTTTTAATGTAGGCCTATCTTTAAAATATCTTATCTTGACCAATTAAGATCAGTGAAGAAGACTTTGCAGTAACCCAGGCGTAATGCAATGACGATTAGGCTGGCTGTCAGGGGTCTATTCAATGTTGCTTATTTCAGTATTGGTATAAAGGTTCAGATGGCTCTGAATGGCGATCAGTGAATGATTTTTCAGACTTGGAAGATGGTTGAATATCTGGTCTTGGACTGGCTAGCACATGAGTAGTAATGTGTGTGGGTGTGTATGTGAGATATATATATATATATATATATATATATATATATATAAAGATTTTGAGGCCCATAATCTTTTCTTCTAGGATGGGAATGACTGCCCTGTACAATCCTCCTTTGGGGCTTAGATCTACAATGCAAACGCTATTTTTAGCTAGACTTTGCTCATTTGATTAACAGACTGTCTCCCAAATTAGTTAGAACCTATAGGCCTTAAGATATTAGCAAGATGATATAATTTAGATATGATCCAGAAATTTGAATTGACAAACAAATGTTTGAAATATAAGATTATGGTTCATTTGTAGCAATACAATTTGGAAAATGTACATCATTACTTACGCTTGGGAAAGCAGCCTCTTACTTTTGGTAGGAATCATGAAAAGGAATGCCCCCAGGCTCTCTTTTCAGGGAACTGGGAGTGACTAGAGATGCACCGCAGCCCGTGTGGTGTCTAGGATACCACTAAAGCCCACTGGCAGAATTGTTCTGACAAGGCCACTCAGCTCCTCTGGGGACTCCCTCCATTGGAAATTCCATCCTACCTGGAGTGGTGGGAGCCATCACTCACTGCTCTTTCCAGGACTGGGAATCTTCCATTCTCTTTCTCCTCTTCCAAGGGGTAGAGAGGTGGAAACTTTAAAGCCAGGTTTATTTGCTCACACTTGCTCAATTTATATTCTCTGTGTAACAGCAGATTAGTTTAGAGCAATGGTTCTCAAAGTGTGGTCTCCAGACCAGCGGCCTCAGCATTACCTAGGAACATGTTAGAAATGCAGATTCCTGGGCCACAAACTGGACCAGTTGAATCAGTAACTCTGGGAGTGGGAGCCAGGGGTCTGTGTTTTAACAAGCCTTCCAGGTGATCCTAATGCACGTTAAAGTTTGTGAACCCTTGCCTAAGGGGAGAAACCTTGTTCTGAGTTCTCTCTTTGAACCAGGAATTTAATCATAAAACCCAGGTTTAAGGTAGGTGGATCTCTGCATTTGTTGTGGCAAGAAGTGTGGACGATACAATCATCATGAAGGAGCCAATTACAAGGAACATCAAAGAGATACTATGGATGGATAATTGGATGCAACAAGGAGGGAATCAGCTCACTGGGAATTCCAGCTCAAAGCTGTTTGGGGGTATTTCCAATAGAATTTTGCACAACATACGGAATTTTCTGCACATTGAAAATGGATGCACATTTGATAAGCAATAGTGCTCTTCCTCATCAACAAACACAATCTGTGGCTCCCAAAGCTCGCAGCAGTCTGCCGTAGCTGGACTGCCCTGCCTTAGCTGGACCAAGAAGAGTGTGGAGGCCTGGGAGGCGTGGCAGGAAGCCCCAGGCACCCGGGCTGACTTGCTTTTGTTTCGGTTTACTGATATCACTCCCCCGTTCCTTTCCTGTGTCGCAGTGCCTTTGAGAACAGACTGTTTAAAATGATGTATTGGCAGAATCCAAATGCAGGGAGAAAAAAACATCTTGCCTATATCTTCAAAAAATGTCATTGAGTCAGATTTTCCCAGGACCTAAGCTATTCTTTGGCTACAAATGTACCTCTGGAAGTGGCACAGCAGGATCTCTGGGCACAGGAAGTAACCAGCTGGATGTACTTCATACAACAAACAAATTTCAACTGGGCTTGAAAATCATACTTTTGTAAATCAAATTACATTTTACACTCATCAGAGAAACTGCCATGTAAAAGGAATTTCCTGGCAGATCTTTTGCCAAGAATAGAATTATTTCATTATTTATTTCTTACAAGAAAAAATTTTTTTTCCACATGTAATAAAACTCCAGTTAAGCAGAATTTTCAAGGAATTGGGGGATTCTTCTCATTTACTTTGTTCTCTCTTTCTTTCTTTTGATTGACAATGCCTTAACTAAAAAAAAAAAAAATCTTGGTTTCAACCTGTGTTAAAAATCTTCCTAAAATGCTTTAAAAATGACTTTTTTTTAGTGGGCAGTGGATATAATCAAAATTTTCTAGGTGATTAAGGATCTTGCAGCACACTTATATCAGCGGGATAGTGATAGATGTAAAAGATTAGATTGAATGTGTGGTGAACCTAAAAGAATACACTAAAAATTAGTTCCTGACTCCAAGTTTTATTTTATTTTATTTTATTTTTCATTTGGTGGGTTTTTGTTTGTTTTATTTAAACATTCAGTATAGAAGAATATTGGCTTGCTTAGAAACTTTTGCTTTTGCTGTTGGGCTGCTGATTGAAGTTTACCTCTAACAGGTTTACCTAATGAGAGTATATCTATGTTTAGGAAACACGATGAATGGGAATCAAACGGACTTAAAACATCTTTGGATTTAACATGCATTCATTCTCATTAGGGGAAAAGAAAGTTCTTTCGGCCAGGTGGCCTTTTTTTAACATTTTATTGCAGTTGTTAAGATTAAATGAGAAGTGGCTCCTAAGCAGACGCTCTTCAAACACATGACTAATGTCAGCCCTCTACAGGTGAATGGGAGGGCAGGAGAAGCCAAGTTCAGCCTCTAGGATGGGGAAACTCCTCTGGGGTACTTGGGTGAGGTGTGTGGGGGAGGACCCCACCAAGTAAGTGAGGCACAGCTCAGTAATCCTCCAATCTCTTTATGTGCTGAAGGGCTTCAGTGCCATTGAGGAGCACCATGGAATGCAGATATGATATATTTTATTTCACCCCACAGCTAGAATTGATCTTACAGACAGAAAGCATTACTACGTTTCACATATATGTGTGTACTGTAAAATCACAACTGTGAACACCCGGGTCCACAAAAATAACTTCAAGCTGGTGAGCTAAGCAAGATTGACTGTTTCCCCATTTTTCTGTTAATATACTACTTGTTAATTCATCTTGTCATCTGCTAGCACTTGTCACTAGATGTGCAGTAACAGGTGCCAAAAGTTTAAAGAAAATGAAGACTTGAGAAAATTCTACCCATCAACTAAATCTAAAAATGTGATTTGGGAAATGATGATAAGCCCTGTATTCCTGTAACAGCTCAGGGAACCCCAGGGTTCTGTTGGAAGGCTATGGAAACCTCTGGAGAGGGAGTGGGCCTTGATATCCCGGAGGGCTTACTGCCATTCCCAGCATTGGCTCTGCTGCTGGGGGATGAGGAGGGACAGTTATTATAGGACAGAGACTCTGCCTTGCTCAGCTTCGTGCCTTCCTTAGGGACTACTGCTGTAGTAGTAGAAAGTGGCTGCTCAATAAACAAACTGTTGCATGGTGCCCAAAGCTAGAATTTGAAACAGATATCCCTATAAAAATGAACTTGTGATTATTACATTTAAATGAAATAGTGTGAAAATAACCAAGTACAAATGAGTTACGTTGGTTTTATGGACTGATCTTGGAAACTCTCCCCTTATTTATGGAATTTTGTATGGAGTGGTGCATTCTTACTTATATAAATTCATTAGCAAATATTTATTTTATGAGTTTCATGTGCCAAGTGCTTACTGACACTCGGTGTCAGCTTCCTCTTCTGTTAAATGGGGAATAAAAAGTTACAAAGATTAAATGAGTTATAATTTCTAAAGTGCTTTGAAGAGTTTCTGGCCCATAGGAAGTGCTTAATAAATATCATCTATTCATTCTTAGTATTATTTTAGAGCAATCTCCCCACATGGAGATTCAAACAAACAACTTTCTAGAACAGAATATCTTGGTAGCTGGGGCCTGTATGATTAGAGCTTCTTGATGTTATGGTATTTTAGGGACCAGCTGCTCTTCTACAGTTGGGGCCGGGCTAGCCCGTGAGCAGTTGGTATTTGTCTGTGTGGTTTGTCTGGTAAACAGAACCCTTTACCCTTGTCCCCTGAGGCCGGCTGATGGCAGGGAAGGGAAGTGGTAGAGACCTGCCGCTGCCTCTGGAAACTCTAACCAGCGGCCTTGCCTCATGGGAACTTGCAACTCTACCCCCTACGTGTTTACTTTACATGCAGGGGGAAAGGCTGGGGCCCCAGGTGTGAGGCCTGCAGGCTGGATTGCCTATTGCCAGAGGCTCCTCCCTTCATGGATGGGCGGGTCCCTCCCTGCCAGGGTGAGTCTGGAAAAATCAAAGTTTGATGTAAAGACTTTGGGGACTGACTGGGAAGAAACTGGCAAGAGGAAAAGTTTGATTTCTTCACTTCTCAAAATATGTCAAAGTCATACATACAGTTAGGTTCCTCAATTATGAAATTCCAGAATTGTTTTGGTTCATTCTAAGATAAACGCACTAGCTTCTGAAGCTGTCAAAGATTTGGGATGAAATTTTCACCTGCTTCCTGCAATGTAAGCTCTTCATAGCTCAAATTAGTCCCAAGGGGGTTCAAGGATGAAAGAAGTACACTTTCATGGTGTTGAAAATCTTGGTAAAATGAAGCTTATTAATACCAGATTAACACCAAGGTGTACAGCTCTGACGAGTGTAAGATGAAGTATGACCAGAGTAAGTGGGAACTATCCTTTGCAGGACAGAATAGGGGACAGTCTTCCACAGCTGAGATTCATTTCACCACTTGGAGGCTACTCTTGTCTTTTTTTATCTGTCCTTCAAAATGAGCCCCTTAGCTTTCAGTGACTTCTGTTGGTTTTGGTTGGGGGTCTCCCTGAAAGACCCATTCTCTGTCTTATCTTGTGGTAAATAATTTCCATCCATTCAACACCTCTATATGTTTTCATTCTTATCTGGTTTACACGTTACCCATAGGACTTAGTCCTCATAGGAAACAAATGAGTACAAAATCATTTAATCAGTAGTTTATTGATTCCGTTTTCAATCTTGGTAGTGTTTGTAGGAATTCATTTTGTTAAATTTTTAAACTTTCAGCTTAAAACTTGGACCAGGATTTACAAATAGGAAGCATATTTATTTTGCTCTTTTTTCTCAATTAGAGTTTCTTAAAAAGTTAACTGTCAAGGGGAAAGTTTAAGAACTATCTATATGTCAATATTCACCATGGGGATACTAGGTGTATTAGTCTGCCAAAGGGGTGCTGATGCAAAGTACCAGGAATCTGTTGGCTTTTATAAAGAGTATTTATTTGGGATAAAAGCTTACAGTTACCAGGCCCTAAAGAGTTCAACTCAAGGTTGCTTTCTCACCAGAGTCAGCTGCCACGTGTTGAAGCAAGATGGCGAGCGGTCTCTGCTTGGTCTCTCTTTCCATCTTCCTTTCAAGCCCCTGTGGGCCAGCTTCTTCCCATCTCAGCTGTAGGCTGGCATAAGGCTTGTCTCCAGGGCCTCCTATAACAGACTGGCATAGGGCTCGTTTCTTTCCAGGCCTTCTCAGCTTCTTGGCTGCTTAGCTGCAAACTATCAGGCAAATGGCTCATCTCTCTTCCCAGGGTTTTAGCTGTTTGAAACTTCTCCTTTTTGTCACTTGGCAGGACCAAAATGACCAAGTTCTCTCCTCTTCTGTGTGTCTTCTTGAGTGAGTATCCAGTTATATCAGCCTACCAATGGGGTGGGGACTCAACCTCGACTTACACCCTAATGATATGGTCGAATCAAAGCCCTAATCTTAAATAATTTATTCAAAGACATCTCAGCTGAATCTAATACAACCAAAGGCTATCACACCCAGAGGAACAGACCAGTTTACAAACATATTTCTCTTTTTTGGGGATTCACAAAAATAATTTCAAACTGCCACACTGGGTATCTTGAAAACTACTAAGTCTTACTTTGGTATCAAATTTAAATATTGACCTTAGGTTTAATTCTTTCTGCAGTTAAAGATGGGACACAACACTGGTTTTCATCAGCAGAGAGATGTGTCATTGTCAACAACTCACGAATTAGATATTGGTATAACTATTTTTAGTGGTGGTGGGAGTGGCCGCAAAAAAAGCGTGGCGGTAGAGTTACAATAAATTTTCCTTATTATTATTTTTATTATTATAACTTTAAAACCTGGCCATCAACATAGTGATCCTTCAGACTGAATAAAGCACAACACTTGGGTTTGCATACAGGAAATGTAGGGAAAAAAAGAGTGTTTAACTGCTGGGATAATGTCTTTTGTATTAGTTTTGTTCCAGTGTCTTTAAAGACTGTAGAACTACAGTACAACCTTGGTACCTCTTGTATCAGTAGAGTATTCAGAAAGCTTAGCAAGCAAGGGTCTCAGGAAAAAGAGAAGTAGGTACATGAGATATACTCCAATGAAATCTCAGTTTTGTGGCTCAACCCACCATTTGATGGGGTAAGACCAACTATGTGATGGTGTTCTCCAGAAAGTGGCCCTTGGGCATATTTGGGAAGTCTTTGAACTCTGGGACCCACTCAACCAAGCAGATTACGGAAGAAATACAACTACCACTAAAGATTGGTGACCTTCCTTGGTTGAAGAAAACTCTACCTGTTTTGTGATAAAAAGATTGAGAAAGAGATTGAGAGGCTACATTTTGCAATCACTGTTGACTTGGGGTCTGCCCCGTTCTAGTTCTAGCTGTGTGACACCAGGCAAGTTGCTTAACCTCTCTGGCCTCATCTTCTTCACTGTACCATAGGGATATGTACACACAATTTCTGTAAGACGAGATAAACATGTAAAGGTTTCAGCTCAGTACCTGGCATATAACTCCTGGCAGTATCCTTTTGAGTTTTACTGATACTTTAAGAATAAGCACATACATGAAAAAGAATATTTAAGAGCGGGGAAGAAAATAAGTACATTTGCTCTCTCTGGAAGTAAAACTGAGATGGCTAGCATCGGACTTGGAATCCACTCAAGACAGCTTGCTATTCTAAAAGAAAAATTCTTATGTTAGTTTTACTTTCTTAAAAGATAGTTTCATACACCAAAGTCATTTTATTTTTCAAGAGCCTAAGGAAATGAGGAAATTAGAAAGGAAATAGCATATGAGTATGAATAAATTATAAAACAAGTAGCAATCATGAGTGTGGGAATGCATTTACCTTTTTAGCTCCTGGGTAGATGAAGATTTTATGAGTACAAAGTAGAAAATTCAATATCATTACTATTTAATTCTTTGTTACAAAGAAATATGTTTTTATAATTAAGTCATAATTTTTCAACGATACGAGACTCCTCTTTTTGTTTTAAAAAAGAGAATTATCTAGATGTCTAATAATCTATGTTGTCTTATTTTATTTTATTTTATCCCTAGCCTTTGAAAAGTGCTTTAAACATTTTTTTGAGGCACTTTTATGCTCTTTTAATAAATTGATCCCCACAATAATCTTGCAAGATAGTAGAGTAGGTATGGTCCTACTTTTTTACATTCTATAAATAGGAAACTGAGGGAAAGGAGGTTGAATGACTCAGCTATGGGAGCTGGGGTTGGCATTCAATAATCCTTATATTTAGAACTGAATTTTGTTTAGATATTTACAGTTTGAAAAAGAGAGTTTAGTTTGATCCCAACAATCCTTGAAAGGAGGCAGAATTTTTTTTTTTAGTCTCCATTTTACTCTGTGATCTCAACCCCTGGCTCTTCCCACCAAATCATACTGCCTCATTATCAGAATTTATGTATACATCATTTTTGGAAAATTGTCTTCAATCTGATTATATGGCACCTGTGTACTATCTTTGTTCAACAGTTCTTACTGGGGAGTAGATGTGGCTCAAGTGGTTGAGTGCCTGCTTCCCACATAGGAGGCCCTGGGTTCAATCCCTGGTACAT
>JAQZBX010022141.1:0-31790 GCA_029593785.1 Cabassous unicinctus | reverse complement strand
AAGAAATATAGACAAAACATACATATATACATAAAATACACAATATACATAATGTTTATATAATATAGACAAATATACAAATGTATATATTTTATGTATATGTAAAAAGTAGACAACTTTATACATATAAATATAGCCTAAATCTAGTCTATAGCTATAGACAAATATCATTTACAGATATATATTTTTATATAATGATAGATATAGATATTTAGATATAATCTATATCTAGCTTGTAGATATATAGACATAGTTTTTTTAACTCTTGTTTTAAGAAAACCTTTCCTTTTCGGAAGTCATAATAATATTATTCTGCATTTCTCCTAAGTGTTCAAAGTGTAGCCTTTCCCATTGAACTTTAACCTACCTGAAAATTGTTTTCTGTATGATGTGAGGTAAGGGTACAAGTTCCTTTTTCTCCTATATAGTCCCAATTATTACAGCACCATTTTTAAAGAGACCCCTTTTTCTTTGAGGAACTGCAGTACTAGCTCTGTCTATATTATTTATATAAATGCTGATCAAATTCTGTGCTTTCTAGCCTGTCCATTGGTCAATGTGTCTATATCGGAACCAAAACCATTCTGACTTAATTACTATAGTTTTTTAATAAATCATTTTTGTTTGTTTGCTTGTTTTCCATTTTTCCCACTATTAGTGTGGAAGTAATCAACTCTATTCTGGTTAATTTGTTCTAAACTATTAATTTAGTAATATTTCAGTATGCATGTTTTATTCAGCCAAGTCTTAATTTTATCAATACATTAAGCCTCCTCCTAGACAATACAGGCACTTAAAACACTAAAACTCTGTTTTTCTCCTCCCAATTTCCATGATTATTCTGGTATTTTAATCTAAATTTTTTACCAGTATTCAAATTATTATTTTTAAGGATTATATGATGATATAGACAACGGATGCAAAATTTTTAAAACTGATGGAAGGAGTGAATAAGAGAAATAATAAGCACAACGTATACCAGGAAGGATCAAAAGAGGAAACGCATGTATCCATATACTGAGAGAAATTGCAGAATACTAAAGACAAAGAAGAGACCTTAAAATCATCCAGAGAGAAAAGACAAGTCACCCATCAATTGCCAATGATCATTTTCAGGGCAGATCTCTCAGTGCAGAGTATAAGCCAAAAGACTCTTAAATAATATTGTCATAATGAGCAGAAAAATACGCCAAACTTGGATTGTGATTCTAGCAAAACTATCTTTCAAAGATATGAGAAAAATTAAGATAATCTTGATAAACAAGAAAAAAAAGTTTGTATCTAGTAGATCTGCATTGAAGCACTTGTTTTAGGAAGAAAGAAAATAATTCCCACAGGAAACTGACATACAAAAAGAATAGTGAACAAAAAAAAAAATTAATAAGCATGCAGATCTTTATGAGCCTAGGCCTTAGAAGCCCTTGTGCATCTTCACTTCCTCTCTTGGAATCCTAACCTGCTGCCAAGTGAACAAGACTGGGCTAGTCTGCTGGAGATTGAGAGATCACATGGAGTTTAAACAGGCTGTCCCAGCTGAGGTTCTTCTAGCCAGCCACTAGCCTACATAACACATAAGTGAGTTTAGCCAAGAAATGTCCAACTGAGTAAAGCCTAAATTGTCCACTGACAAAATCATTATAACAAAGAAAAGAAGGAAGGAGGGAGGGAGGGAGGAAGGAAGGAAGGGAGGGAGAGAGGCGGGGAGGGAGGGAGGAAGGCATCATTTTGAGACACTAAGATTTGCGGGGTGGGGGGGGGTTGTTATACAACAAAATGTAATAGAAACAGCCAAAAAAAAATTTTTTTTTTATTCTGGTTGCTAATGGTATCCCTATGATGCTTGGCCACAATTATGGTTTTGCTATTTTTGTGTGGAAAGCAGCACTATCACAAATGTCAACTAAATATCCTATTAATGTTGAATTTAAGGAATTCTGATTAATCATTTTTCTCCCATCCTGGTTTACAATAATTGAAATGAAGATTCAGGGGTCAAATAGCCTTGATATAGAAAAAACTAAAATATAATTCTCTTTCAAAATATTATCTTTACGACCATTATGTTTTTGTATTCCCTTTTTAATTTTATACCTGTCTAGTCTGGTCTCTAAGTCCTCAGTCTTTTTACTAAGGAATTCCCTTGCTCTCTCCAGCTTTACAGTTTTTTTTTCTTTAATTTTTCCTTCCTGTCCAACTACTATTTATCTGACTGTTAACAACAAAATAAGTTTTGTAAAATAACACAGTTTATTCTTGAAATTTGAACATGCCAGATTCTTAGAGGTATTCCAGATACATGTTTGTTTTGTTTTGTTTTGTTTTGTTTTTTTACTTTCCTTTTTAGCCTGTAGGTTAGTATTAATTTAATTGAAGGTTTCTTTTTTCCTACATCTTCTCAAGAAGATGATATATCCCTAATTTTAAAAGGTTAATGTCCTTAAAGATGATATATCCCTAATTTTAAAAGGTTAATGTCCTATTCTTAGGTAGAATCCACTATACCTCTCTGTTTTAACTCATATTCCAGTCTGCAAAGACTACCAAAATGATCAAGATAAGAGCCAATGGGAGACCATGATTTCTGGAAGATTCACAGAGCCTGTGAAGAAGATAACCCTGCCACAATTCTATCTTTGGCCCTTGCTATAGTTCAAAAAAAGTTTCAAGTAAAAAAAACCCCAAGCTTTCATATGACTCAGAGAACACATGAAATCTTAAGAGGGGAAAAAAAATCTCACAAATAAAAGTTAGAAACAACAGTAAGAAAACATCTACCATGAGGAAGAACTGGCAGACACGGGATCTTTTTAAGTTGCCTCATTAGGTACTTCACACCAAACTGTCAGAACAGACCTACAAGACGGCATTCATTCTGCCACAAGCATAAGAAAAAATGTTTCTCCTCACTAGTATTGCAAGATATACACATCTTAAAATGTGTAAATAATGATGAACTTTCTTTTTTGAAGAGAATATATCAATGTTTGTGGTAATTCAAAGAAACAGGCATTCTCGTAATTTGTTGTCAAAGGTTTGACAAATTTTCTGGAGGAAATTTAGTAGTGATTATCAAGAGACTTAACATGTTCATATTCTTTGGCATCGTGATTTCTCTTTGACAAATTTATCCTCAAGAAATAATCTTAAATTGGTACAAATTATTATGTACATAGTTATTTAACATAGCTTCATTTATAATAAAAGAAAATTTTAAAAATGCATATTACTTCCATAATATTAAAACCATTTAAATTACTTATCATGAAATTATAATATATACATAAAATGCTCATGAAATGCTTTGAAGTTAAAAATAATTATGTACTACAGGGTTTTTTAGATGTGATATTCATATGCTAAAAGAAATTTCTCTAGGTGGCATAATTTTTTTATTTTCTTTTTAGTATGTTGGTATTTTTTTCAAATTTTCTCCAATGGGCATAAACACACATTAGTTTTATAAATCAGGGGAAAAAAAACAACAACAAGTAATGTTATTTGAAAACCCACCTGATCTTGTGGTCATTCCAGCTGCAATGACCTCTCAATCTCCAGTTATAATAGATTATATCTGTTAAATCTGCTTTTCTATCTTTTGTTTTCCTGAATTGTAATCATGCCTTTCCCCAGGCTCTTTTGATCAGCACTGTTATTGTTTTTCATGTACTACTGAAATAATAATGTTCTGCATGTGATTACAGACCTGCTGAGATAAATAGAAAATGATCCTGAAAAACAAATGCTTAAAAAAATTCAGAATACTGCAAAAATCTCTCAGCCATTCATTTGGTGAGTCACAAAAACACACTCTAAAAACGTGCTAAGAAGTTATGCCATTTCACAAATGTGGCAGAGAACCACTAGATGAAATGGTAGCAAGCAGGCATAGCAAAAGGAAAAATAGCAAGGAAGAATTTAATAAAGAATCCACAAATTGGACACTGAGGAAACGAATAGCTAAAATACAGCCATAATTTTTGGATTATTTCAATATAACAGAGGTTTTCCAAACTAGTTTTATAATCTAATTTCAGTAAATGGTATAGCATTACTTGCAGACAATCTATAGAACTAACAAATGAACACATGCTGATAATATTTTAAATTCCCAATATGTGTTGATTACGATAACAACATATACAGGAAATCCACTCTATTGACCCGTGATATAGGAATTTACAATTTAATTGAGAACAAGAACCTAGCATTTAAAACAATTAAAAAATAAATTAGGGAAGTGGCTGTGGCTCAGTTGGTTGGGCTCCCGTTTATCATATCGAGGGCCCGGGGTTCAATTCCCAGGGCCTCCTGGTGAAGGCAAGCTGGCCAGTGCGGCGCAGTGAGCTGGCGCAGCAAGATGACACAACAAATGGAGACAAGCAGACACAGAAAAACTCACAGCAAATGGACACAGTGAGTGCAAGGAGCAAGGGGGGAATAAGTTAAAAAATAATAATAATAAATAAATCTAAAAAAAAAAGAAAAAATAAATTAGATCAACTTAGAAAATAATTTAGCAGACGATTAAACTAAAATAGAATGATTAACTAAAAAGAAACAATGAGAGCATAAAATTTAAATTGGATATTGAGGGGAAAGCAAGGCCCAAGAAAAAACTCAGAAGTTGGGAAAAGCTTAGACCAACTTAGAGGGAAGAATAAGCTGTGGAGAATTCACTAACTGCAATAATATCTTTTTGTGAATATTCACTTTGATGACTTCCATGAAGATGATAGTTGTTGATGAGCCTGATACATTATGAATAGTATAATGAAAATACCTTAGATTCCATTTGAGTTTCATTCTTCCTCTAGAAAATTCACAATGATAAAATGCCTTCAGATGTGTACCTATTATATTTTAATGATTTAAAGTTATGTATAAGTTTTATAGAGATATGCCCTTGCATTGAGGAGCAGGAAGGGCTACTGCTAAATCTGTCAACATACTCATTCTAACATTAGATCTTTTTTTCTGACCACAAGCAATTATGAATAAGAAATTTATTTAAAGAAAAGTGGCACCCTATCTTTCTTATATCAGACTGACAAATTTTAACAAAAATCTCTATGTCAAATGTTGTGCGGTCTGTGGAGAAATATGCATCCTCACATGCTTTTGTAGAACATGTAAACTGTTATGCAGTTCCTGGAAGGAGACAGCTATCTCTGTGAACTAGACCACCTTGATTAAGGATTTTTGCTTCTGGGAATTCATCCTGAGGAAATATAAAAAAATATTGTGCAATAATATGTATAGAAATGTATTCCTTCTAGACTTATTTATAAAAATTGACTGCAACACTTTGCAGTCATTAATAGAAAAAAAATGTAGTTATAGATTTATTGATGTGGGGAGGTAACCCTCTTCATTATTTATCAAACAAAACTAAAAAGTAGTTTATTAAGATTATGCATGGTATGGCCCCATTTTCAGGTACAGTGTGTGTTATAATGTATACCTTTTGGTTATCATGTGTAAGCAATCAACTGCATGAGTACTTTTGCTTTTGCTTCCTTACATTTTCTCAGGTTACACAATAGCCATGTAATAATGAGTAACAGCAAAATAAAAGGGAGGAGGGCAGTATATTTAGTTTTTAAACAATCTGAACTGCTGATTTCAATTGCCCAGTTTGGTCATCAGTCTTTTAAAAAAATTTAAAGCACTAGGCTTTTAATAAGTCTTAAAACACCAAAGAATTAAAACAGAGGACACAGAATTGTTATAAACTGTTTTAATGTATCATGAAAATAGTTTACATTTAATAATAGGTTAATGGTAATTACAATAGTAGCAGAGTATATGTGCAGGGTCTACCTTAAGTTCTTGGACAAATTTTGAGTACTTAGACCTGAACAATATAAGTTGTGCATGAAAGAGAGTTTTATTCAACAAATAATTATGGAGGGCCTACTATATGCCAGACACTACTCTAGGAACAAGAGAAATAGAAATGAGCAAAACAGGAAAATTCCTGCTTCATAAATCTCTGATCCTAGTAGAAGAGTCAAATAATAAACAAAATAAAGAAGTAAATTATATAATATATTAAAGATGATATGTGCTATGGAGAAAAATGAAGCAGAGTAACCTAAACAGGCAGTGCCAAGGGAAGGAACATGGCAGTTTTTAATAGGTGGCCAGAGAAAGGTGCTAATTTTATCCCATTTGCCTATTCAGATGTATTCTCCACATTTCTCTGTCTTGAACTATGCCCCAGATAACTGATCCATATGCACTGCTTCATCCAGGATCTCATGTCTTCTGGATTCTAACTGAGGTTGCACAATGGCAGGTACCAGCAACAGATCAGAAGTGAGAGAGGTCTGGTAATCTATTTCTCAGTCCCTCACCATGAGTCATGGTTTGGCAGTGGCTAGAGACCACCACCCTAGCCACAGTTACTTGTAGGCAGCTTCGATGCTATAGACACAACTCTTGCCAGTTTATGTTACTAGTTCCCTACTTTTGCATCTCATTCCTTTGGGAACTTAAAGGGCTTCCCATCAATGATTTTCCCAGAGTGCTTTGCCATCCCTTAATGCATCTCTACTATACTCATACCTACTTAAATAGTTTCCACATTAAACTCTCTTGAATTATCCCTTTCAGTGTGCTGTTTCCTGCTGGGAAATTTTCTAATAATTTACTCGGTACCAAAATTGGCCCCAGAGCACAGACACTCTAAATTGGATTCTAGAACCATTGCTCACATATATAATGGGTACACTCAAAGAGTTTCCTTCTGGGAGGGTAAATGGGACACTGCTAACCTGTGGCTAGCGTTGGTTTTAAGGTTACTCAAATTATCACTGGTGGCATGGGATGGAATGCTGGTGAATGGTGCGACTTTTGCAAATCTTGTGGTAGTGCAGCATTTCCTGACTATGGTGACAAGGACAATTATATTAAAACTGTGCAGTGAACTAGCTTTTTTCTTATTAACCTACAAACATGAGAAAAGAGATAGACTGAAAGCTCTGAATTCAAAATTCCAAGTATGGGTGGAGAATCACTAGCCTCCAGGCAGTTGTAAAAGAAGACAACCACAGACAGACATGGTCTGTCTTGCATCACTGACACAAGGTATGGACTCATCACAGTCAAAACCTACCATCTTAAACTGCATGCTCAAGAATTTCAAGAAGGGTTTTTCCAGATATTATGGCATCCGGATGAACCCCGACACCCTCCGAATCTTATGTGAAGTAGAGTGGCCCACTTTTAATGTTGACTGGCCCTCGGAAGGGACCCTGGATATAGCCAGGGTCTGTGCAGTGTGGCTGGTGGTCACAGGTATTCCTGGCCACCCCGATCAGTTTCCCTACATCGACTCTTGGTTAGAGATAGTCCAGACTCTGCCCCCTTGGGTTCGATTGTGCGTTGGAAAAAAGGGACAGAGCAGGGTCTTGGTTGCACAGGTAATGGGGCTCCGGAAGCCAGTCATTCACCAAGGGTCCTCAGAGGAGGACCCACCACCCCCGCCATCACCGCCATATGCTCTGGCTGCTCTAGCCTCTCCTAGCCCGGGAGTGCAGGGAGATCTCCCAGAAATACCCCCACCTTTGGTCTCTCCTCCTAGCTCAGGAGTGCAGGCAGATCTCCCAGAAACACTTCCATCTTGAGTCCCTCCGGGAACATCAACTCCCTCTGAGGAAAGCCCTGCAACCCCACTAGCAAGGAGGCTCTGGTCGGCACAACCCGCGTTACAGATGCCCCTCCAGATCGGCGAAAATGGGACCATCCAACCCATGAAGCCTGTATTATACTACCAACCCTTCACAACTACAGACCTCTTAAACTGGAAGCACCACACCCCCTCCTACTCAGAAAAGCCCCAGGCCCTTATTCATTCATGGAATCCATTTTTCAAACCCATCATCCTACTTGGGATGATTGCCGCCAACTCCTCCTGACTTTGTTTAATACGGAGGAAAGACAATGGATTCTGAAGAAGACCTGAAAGTGCCTGCAGGAGCAGTCCCTACTGGTGTCTTAAACCCGGAAGATTGGGCAAGAGAAGCGGCACCATAAGTCCAACGGAACTGGGACTTCTGATCAGGGACAGGCTGCACTCCAGTAATATCAGGAAGTGCTCCTCTGAGGGGTCCAAGAAGGGGCAAAACGACCCACAAACATGACAAAGATGACATTAGTTACTCAAAAGCCCTATGAATCTCCAGGAGATTTCTATGAACTGCTTTTCTAGGCCTTCAGAATCTACACCCCTTTTGACCCAGAAGCTCTGGAAAACCAGAAGATGGTGAATGCCACCTTTGTTGTGCAGGCAGCAATGGACATTAAAAGAAAGCTCCAAAAATTAGAAGGGTTTGCAGGGATGACATCTCTCAACTCCTGGAAGTTGCCAACAAAGTATTCATTAATCGAGATGAAGCCACCGAGTGAGAAGCCAAGAAGTGAATAAAACATCAAGACTACTGGCAGCAGCTTTGGGAATTCCTGACCCCACCTCGAAAAGGGGGGACAAGCACCAGAAGGGTGCCTCTGGCCATAGACCAATGTGCTTATTGCAAAGAAAGTGGACACTGGAAGAATGAGTGCCCCCAAAAGACTCAGGCACATAGAAGGAACATCCTTAAAGAAAAATACTGACCTGAGCCCCAAGACCATCTGATGGGGTTGGCAGGGCTCAACCCTGAACAGAAGTGACTGGGCTCACTGGAACTTGGCCCCCACAAGCCCATAGTCAAACTACAAATCAGGGGCCAGTCAATGACTTTCATGGTGGACACTGGAGCTGAACATTCTGTGGTCACAAACCCCGTCACCCCCTTTAGCGGAAAAACCACTAATATCATAGGAGCGACTGGGAACCAGTGAAGCCAATGGCCTTTTTGCCAGTCAAGAACTTGTCAGCTTGGTGGACACGAAGTGACTCATGAATTTCTGTACCTGCCCGAATGTCCAGTTCCCCTGCTTGGTAGGGACCTCTTAGACAAACTGGGAGCCCAGATTACCTTCAAACCTGAAGGGCCAGCAAGCTTAAGCCTTGGGACCGGCCTCACTCCCCTTGTCACCGTACCCGGAAGAGAAGAATGGAGACTTCACGCTCAAGAAAGTTCAGGTCAGAATCCGGAAAAACTGCTGGAACTTTTCCCCCAGGTTTGGGCAGAAAAAACCCACTGGAAATAGCGTGGAACCATGCACCCATCATCATCGACCTGAAGCCTGGAGCGGTCCCAGTCTGGCAGAGGCAGTATCCGATCCCCTGTGGAGCGCAACTGGGCATAGTTGAACACATAGATCACCTAAGGAAAGAAGGAATTCTAATCGAGTGCCAGTTACCCTGAAACACCCCATTATTACCAGTAAAAAAGCCAGATGGGACCAGATATCGACCAGTGCAGGATTTACGAGCCATTAATAACTCCACTCTCACCTTACCTCAGGTTGTTTCCAACTCGTACACTTTGCTAGGACAGCTGCCACCTAAAGCCACCTGGTTCACTTGCCTGGACCTGAAAGATGCCTTCTTCTGCCTGCAGCTGGCCCCCGTGAGCCAGCCTCTGTTTGCCTTTGAATAGGAAGATCCCAAAACCCGGCAGAAAACTCAGCTAACCTGGACCCGTCTCCCGCAAGGTTTCAAAAACTCCCCTACCTTTTTCGGGGAAGACTTAGCAACATATTTGGCCACCTACCCCTGGGAAGACTGCAGGTGTGCCCTCTTGCAATACGTAGATGACCTCCTACTTGCCAGTGAAATGGAAAAGGACTGCTGGAGAGGGACCCAGACTCTCCTATAACTTCTAACACAGACTGGGTACAAAGTGTCTTGGAGAAAGGCTCAGATCTGTAAATAGCAGGTCAAGTACCTGGGGTTCAGCATCACACAAGGGCACCAGATGATCGGACCCAAACAAAAGAAAGTTATCTGCACCATCCCTACCCCCACCAGAAAAAGAAAGCTTCGTGAGTTCCTCGGGGCTGCAGGGTTCTGCCGCATCTGGATTCCTGGGTTTGCAGCCATGGCCAAACCCCTTTAAGAAGTTCTGGAGGGTCCAGAAAAAGAGCCTCTTGCCTGGGGGGAAGCTCAACAGGGGGACTTTCAAAACATCAAAAGACAACTCTGGCAGAGCCCCTGCCTTGGGGCTCCCGGATGTAACTTGAAACTTTAACCTGTTCATGCATGAGAAAAACAAAGTAGCATTGGGGGTTCTCACACAAACAATAGGCCTCTGGCAAAGACCCATCACTTACCTCTCCAAGCAGCTGGACCCCATGGCTGCAGGGTAGACACCCTGCCTAAAAGCCCTGGCAGCAACCGTAACCCTCGTAAAAGAAGCCAACAAATTAACTCTCGGACAGGCAATTCATATTATGGTGCCACACGCAGTCACTGCCCTAATGAACTCACACTCGCACATTACCAAGGTTTACTCTGTGAAAACCCCAGAGTGACAATAGACACAGTGCACAGTCTAAACCCTGCCACATTTTCACCAGATGAGGAAGGGGCTCCTGAGCATGTCTGTGTCAAAGTGACTGAAGAAGTTTATGCCAGTTGCCCTGACCTTCAAGACAAACCGCTCCCTTCCCCAGATCAGACACTATTTACAGATGGGAGCAGTCTTGTTAAAAACGGGGAAAAACTTGCTGGATATGCAGTCACCACTACCGAATGGGTGGTGGAAGCAGCATCTCTAATGCGGGCATGGTCTGAGCAACGGGCAGAACTCTGGGCGCTGGTCTGAGCCCAGCAGCTAGCCGCCGGGCAAGCGGTAAACATTTACACTGACTCTAAGTACACATTTGCTACCATTCATATCCATGGGGCAATTTATAAAGAAAGAGATCTCCTAACCACAGGGGGAGAGGAAATCAAAAACAAAGAAGAAATCCTCCAACTGTTAGAAGCAATCTGGAAACCAGAGAAAGTCGCCACAATCCACTGCCAGGGACATCAGAAAGGAATGAGTATGGTCGCTCAAGGAAACAGGCTAGCCGACAAAGCAGCTCGGCAAGTGGCTGAAGGAACCCACGGAATACAAGTCCCAGAATTGACACCGTAGCTGTCCCTCTTAGGACAAGAGACTAATCAACTAAGATATACCCAGGGAGAACAGGAGTGGGCTAAGAAAGAAGGGGGAAGCCAAACCCCCAAAGGAACTTGGCTGCTCCTGGATGACTGGATTTTTGTCCCAAAAGGAGCTGCTCATGCCCTCATCCAGCGATACCACCAACTCACCCACCTAAGGAAAACTGTGCTGGAAGTCTTGCTCAGGAGATACTATTACATAGCCCGGCTAACTTCTCTCTGTGCCGCCATCAGCAGCCAGTGCCAAGTTTGTGCCAAAAACAACCCTTTGCAGGGCTCCCGTGCTCCGGCAGGTGTCCAGCACAGGGAGATGGCCCCCTTTGAAGATCTCACAATAGACTTCACAGAAGTGAAATCAAGTCGGGGGTACAAATATTTGTTGGTGATGATATGCACCTTTTCAGGTTGGGTCAAAGCTTTTCCCACTTACTCCAAAAAGGCAAGAGAAGTGACTAAGGCTTTACTTAGAGAAATCATTCCATGACACGGGCTGCCACTGTCAATTGGAAGTGACAATGGCCCAGCCTTCGTGGCTGCTGTAGTCCAAGAGCTAGCAAAAATGTTAGGAATCAAGTGGAAACTTCATACTGCTTACAGGCCCCAGAGTTCAGGGAAAGCTGAACGCATGAATCGAACCCTCAAAGCCACCCTAGCGAAATTCTGCCAGGAAACTGGTCTCCCTTGGGTAGACTTACCTCCCTTGACCCTTCTCTGAGTTAGGTGCATCCTCACAGGACCCACAGGCTATTCACCCTTAGAAATTCTATTTGGGCAGCCACCCCCAATTATCTGAGCCTTCAAAGGAAATCTCAAACTTCTGGGGGAGGCTAGCCAAGATTCCATTCTCCAGCAGCTGGGGAAAACTCTAGCCGAAATACATAAAACTGTCTTGTCCCGGAATCTCATCCCCCTGGGACACCCAGTGCACCCCCACTGGCCAGGGGACGTAGTCTGGGTCAAAGACAGGAAAAAAGAACCCCTTCAGCCTTCCTGGATAGGTCTGCATACTGTGATCTCTGTAACTCCTACTACTCTTAAAGTTGCAGGCATCGTCCCTTGGATCTATCATTCCAGGGTCAAGAAGGCACACCCCGATAAAGAGCAGGACAGCTGGACAGCCCAACCCATACCTGGCCACCCCTTGAGAGTGCGAGTCACCCAGGATCCCTGAGCACTGACCTCATCAAATGCCTGCAGAATGGACCCCTGCTCCTGATGGATCCTGTGTTTATACAGCCTGCTTGCCTTTGTATTTGGAGTTGGACTCGCTGCTGTGGCCCCTGCAGACTGGACTGTTGTGAATAGAGCCCTAATTGCAATTGCTTACTGGTGTATAATAGGATGTTTCCGTGCCTTGACTTGCTTGTCCTTTTCCTCCTTGCCCCCTCCCTAGGAGCCAATACCCACACCCAAAATCTATGGCAGCTGCAAGTTAGTCAAAGCTGGGGCAAACAATCCGTGCTGAATGCTTCAGTCCCATTCTCGGCAGGTGCAACTTCAGCCTCTGTAATATCCTTGCAGGACAATCCAAGATGATGCTCCTTACACCCTGCTAGTTGCCCCATACCCCCACGCCCCCATATCTGCCCCCAGGAGAGGGTGTAGGGGTTGCAACTATGGGAGTTATGACAAATACCTCTGCTGAGACCCCCAAAAGAGTGGAGGATTCTGCCGCTCTTGGAGCTTGTTCGTAGGTTCCACTGCTCCCTGGAAGGGGGTCCCACCGATTCTCCATATCTCCTACAGAAAATCCCCAGGCCACCAGGGTGTGGCATAGAAATCTGTGACCCCGTAAAACTCACCTTATTAAATATAACCACAAGATCAGAAAATACCTTTTTAAAGGTCCAAACAGGACTAAAACTAGGAATCAGAATATACGACCCATTGGGGCCGGACCCAGGGGACCTCATACTGGTCCAACTGAACCCAGTAACCCAGCCCCTAGAGTAAAGCCTGATGAAAAATATCAGTAAAGCTGCCCAGACGCTAAAAGCCAAAGTTAGAACAGCCCCCCGCAACATCCTTTTGAACCAGGTTCGAAATTTCCACCAACTCCTAAATGAATCTCGGCCCAACATAGCTGCTTCCTGCTGGCTATGCACTTCTTCCAGTCTAACCATCTTCCCCGTACCTGTCCCATGGAACATAACCCTCCTGACCCATGACAGCTCTGCGGGGGGGAACCAGGCCCCTCCCAGTCTGCATAACTGAACCCCCAGGAAAACTGGCTAACTGTAAAAACATAACTACCAGGTCTCATTCAACAATCCTCCCTCTTGGAAGGGCCAACTGTAACACCACCCACTCACTCAATGAGCCTGACCGATGCACCACAAACTCCACCATCTGGGTCTGTGGCACCAACGCCTACTGGTGCCTACCCCAGGATGGCCAGGGCATCTGCTACCTGGCTTGGCCAGTACCATCGTTCTCGGTGTGTGGAGATGAATTGCCTGGAGAGCTCTCCCAAGCCAATTGAGCAATACAGGCAATTCCGATACTCTTAGGACTAGGAGTAGTCAGGAGCACAGCAGTAGTGGGGGCCTCACTCACAGTTGGTCAGGAGGGCTTACAAACACTAGCACGGGAAACATCAAATAACCTTGAAGAAATATCGGGGTCTCTCAATGGGTTGCAAGACCAGATAGACTCGTTGGCAGAAGTGGTTTTACAAAACAGGAGAGGATTAGACTTGCTCACCGCAAGTTCAGGGGGGATCTGCCAGGCCCTGGGGGAAGAATGCTGTTTCTATGCAAAATCCTCAGGGATAGTTAGGGGAAAAGTGGCCCTACTAAAGGAATGAGCCAAAGACCGCTTAAACCGTGTATACTAAGCATCTGCCAACAGGAACTACTTCCAGTATCTCCTCTCCTCGATTTTTCCGTTTATGCCAGTAATAGCCTCAGTCTTTTTCCTCTTAATGCCATGAGTTCTACGGTACATAATACAATACATCACTTCCCGCTTAAACGCCTTAAAACACCAAGTAATGCCTCGTGTTAATATCAGCCCTTGGGGACTATAGAAAAATCCCCATGTTAGCAGGTGATACCCCATAAAGAATTATAAGGGCAGCAAAAGGGGAGAATGATAAGGGAAGTGCTGGGACCCTACCCTCCCTCAGCAGAAACCCATAGCTTTAGGAAAATAAACTCCCCTCAGTGCCTTTCTCCCTTCCTTCTCCCCTTTTCCCAATAGAATCCACAGGGTTAGGAAGATAAGCACTCCTCACCTGCCCCTTTGAACTGAAATTTACAACTCTAAACAGATAATGGCTCTTTTCCTCCCTAATAGCCCTGTGCTTTAGGAAGATAAGCTAACCTTGCTCTTTCGCTTTTGTAACCTTGCTTGCCCACTTGCTTAGGAATTTGCCTGCTTAGAGTTCCTATATAAATTTATGAAAATTGAGATACAGGGCTCAGAATTTGGAGGCTGAATTCTCCTCTGGGCCCACGCATAATAAAACTTCATTCATCCGTCCCCTCAAGTGTGCCGCTTGGGTTTCATTACGTCTGCCGCAACAGTCAGAAATCTAGAGAACTTGTATGGGACTTAATTACAACAGTGTTAGATCAAAGAGGATAAAATATAAGAATGAACTTAGCTGAATTTAGGAAAAAGAGTAAACTCATCTGGGATTCATGATAAGTTAGCTCAATCACCTAAGAATAGAGCTAATTTGTTTGGTTCATTAGCAGAATGGAAGCTAAATGTGATGAAGCTGAAATTATAGTACTTCCCTCGTGTGGTGGTTTGGAACTGTATGTATCCCAGCAAATCATGTTCTTAAAGCTAACCCATTCCTGTGGGTGTGAACCTATTAAGTAGGATCTTTTGATAGCTTCACTTCAGTTAAGGTGTGATCTACCTCATTCAAGATGGCTCTTAATCCTTTTACCGAGTCCTTTATGAATGGAATGAATAAAAAGAGAGAAAGAGAAAGTCATGAAGCAAGAAGCTGAAAGCAACCAAACCTGGAAGAGAAGGGAACCAGCAAATGCCACCATGTCCCTTGTCACATGGCAAAGAAGCCAAGGATCTCTGGCAGCTGGTCTTCAGGAAGAAAACATCTCCTTGAGGATGCCTTGATTTGGACATTCTCACAGCCTCAAACTGTAAGTTAATAACCCTTTATTGTTTAAAGCCAACCCATTTCATGGTATCTACTTTGAGCAACCTAGGAAATTAAAACACCTGGAATGCTAGAGGAAGGAATACAAAGAAAGATGGGAAGATGGGATGGCTCTACAACTTGCTCAGCCACTTCCTACCATCTTCCTCAGAATACAAGAGGATGCTCTCCTCACCAAGACATTAATAAAAGTTCTAGAGTGATTGTACTTTGTGGGATGGAGAGGACGGTGGAAGATGCTGCAAGGGAACTGAGATCTTTGATTTCAATGGTAATGATAGATTCCTGGATCATAGATGCCAGAAGGAAGCATTACCACCAGAAACAATGTGGTCACAAATACATGAATAATAGCTCTACACTGTGAATCTTTTTCTAAGTCTTTCCCGTAGTAAGGGAAGGAAGGAGAGACTCTACACCAGGGAATAAAAAGATACAGACATTATGGCAGATAATTACACACTGGCTTTCCACTAAGGTTAATCCCTGGAAAACCAAAATGCCATGATGATCCACCAATTAAAGCACAGTTTATGGAGGTAAGATGATAAATGTAATCTTGGGCCGAGTCTGTCTCACAGCAGAGTCAAGGAAACCATTCTTTGACTCTTTACCCAGCCTAAGAATGAACAGTAGAAACGGAAATACTTAGTAACTGGCAAAATCCTCGCATTGATTCTCTGACCCATGGATTAATCATTATTAATGCAGGAAAATTCTGGTGGACGCCCATATAAATGCTTCTCACCATTCAAAATAGGACATTTAAAGCAATATTGCAACTCTAGGAGAACTGCAAAGATTATCATTCTCACAAAAGTCTTGAGAAATGCAGGGTTTGTAATTCCTTTCACATGCCTGTTTAACTTGCCTCTTTGGCTGACACAAAACCAGATAGGTCTTGAATAATGACTGTGAACTTCCTTAAATATCATCAAGAGCTGGAGCTAATCTCACCTCTCCTTCTTGATATGACTGGAGCAGAGCAGTCTTTGGTGCTGATATATAGCCATTTAATAAGAAATAATTTTCTTTTCAATTCCCATCAGTAAAGATAAACAGTCTTAGTTGAACTGTGCCTGGAAAGTCAACAATGTATGTTCACTGTCCTACCTCAGAGCTATATCAACACTCCTTTCAGTCATATTAAGATTCCAGAGGAAACTTGATCATCTTTTTGGTCCGTTAGAAGGACATCAAGACAGACCATTACAATGATGAGTTTTCTTAATTGGCTGTGGCATACCGAAATAAGCTAGAACACTAGATACTTTGTAAGACAAGTGTGTGTAGGAGGAAATTAAACCCATTAAACCCATGTAATTTCAAAGTGAGGCACATGGGAATTTTTTCAGCGTCCAGTGAAGTCCAGTCCAAGGCCCACTCTCTAAAGTAATAAACAAGTTGCTATACTTTGCACTGCAGACCACAAAGAAAAAGAAAAAGCTTGGTGAGCCTTTTTGGAACACAATACTATATATGACTATTTGGCCAATATTCTCTCACCTGATTACCAAATAACCAGTTGTTAAATAAGCCATAGGTATGCCAGTCTTAATTGGAGATAAAGCATGAATAGCATGTATAGCAGGTCTAAGTTGTGATATAAGTGGACCTGCCATTTGGACTTTATACCTAGCTGACTCAGCAACACAGGAAGTGTCTGTGGCAGTGTAAATCCAAATAGGAGGATCACAACATTATCACGAACTTTAGGCTCCTAAAATTTCAGAGGAAAGACAATGTCCTTTCCTGCTGAAATTTATTCTAAATTACAAAACAGCCTCTGTCTTGCTACTGAACCCTAGTAGAGACTGAACACCAGGCTTTAAGAAAATAGTTAATGAAGTGAACAAACTGCCCATTGTTTCTAATTCTTTGAATCATAAAGTAAGACATGCAGCATTATTAAATTAAGTTGTTTTTTTTTTTTGTTTGTTTGTTTGTTTTAAAATACTGTTCCTGGACAAGCCTGGAAGTTATAAGCAAACTGCATGAGCAGGTCTCAAATTAATATGATACCATTCCTACTACTTCAATGCTATGGTGTGCAGAATAACAACCTCCCAGAAATGTCCACACCATAATCCTTGGATTCTGTAAATATATTATCTTATATGGCAAAAGGGACTTTGCACATGTGATTAAGGGTACAGACCTTGAGATGAAGAGATTATCCTGGATTTCCTGGTGGGTATAATCTAATCTCATGAGTCCTTAACAGCAGAGAATCTTACCTGGCAAGATCAGAGAGCAATATGGAGAAGACTCAACCTGCCATTGGTGGCTTGGAAGATGGAGGAAAGGGGCCAATAGGCAAGTGTGCAGCCTCTAGAAAAAAGGAAGAGGAAAATAGAGAGTCTAGAGCTTCCAGAAAAGAAGGCAGCCCTGCTGAAACCTTAGTTTTAAGCCAGTGAGACCTGTGTCAGACTTTTGACATAAAGAACTATAAATCTATGACTTCTTAGAAATTTCCCTAAGACCAGTTAATAAAGAAAGAAAAATTACAGGACGGGTTACATATATACCAGCCAGGAAAGACTACCTGTGCATAAAGCCACAATCAGAGGTGACTCTGAAAAACAGTGGTGAAAAGAAAACCTCCTAATGGGCAGAACTTTGGTCAATATATCTGTCTGTTACCTTATCTGAAAGGAAAAATGGTTCGGAAAGTTTAGAAAAAGATTGCAAGTTTGGTGATAAAGAGGACTAGGGGGAAAGTATGTGGAAGAACATCTCACCCTGAGAACAGAAACTGAAGATTTTCCAGACACATAAGTATCAAAGGACATTCATTATGGAGGTCATTCTCAAAAACTAGGTATACATTATTTTTCAATCTGTTTCTCAAGCTCTTCAATTGCTTGCTCAATTGGCCCATGTACAAAGTTGTCATGAGTAAGAATGGAGACAAAGAAGAACAGGCTCAACACACATGAAATTGCATTCACTAGGACTGATCTGACACATCAGTAATACTAAGTAAACAACCTACCCAATGCAAAATCAATTGCTGAGCTCCCAGTATAGCATTTCCTAGGAAAGATCAGATAGCTATTTGGTAGTAGGCTGATTATATTATATTCCTTCCATGATGAAGGTCACAGTTTTTTGTAGGGAAAATGAATTTATATTTTGGATATGGATTTTCCTTCTGTGACAGCAATGCTTTTGCCAGGACCACCAACTTTAGACTTAAAGAAAGCCTTATTCAACATCAAGAAATCAATCACAAACAACATATAATCTAACTAGGAACTTGTGTTACAGTGAAGGAACTGAAGCAGTGGGTATTTACTTCTTTAAGTATGGTTTTCCATGGAAATCAGTCGACACAAGGCTCAATGCCCAAAAGAAGCTAGATTGATCTCACACTAAAATCTAATTTATGGCATCTAAGATTTGGTGTTATATAAGATATAGTCAATGCCTTTTACTAGGATCCAACAAATAAAGTCATTTCTCCCATAGCCTGAAAACACAGGTCTAAAAAACAAAATGTGGAGTTTAGAGTGTCCCATCTCATTATATTAAATAATCCTCCCACAGTATTTTTGTTTCCCATGTCCCAAATCTTCAGCTTCTTCCTGGTTATTCTGAGTACCTCCTGTTACTACAAAGTTCACTCCATTAGCCATAGTAATTGATTACTATTAATAAGGGAAATTCCATGTGATTATTCAATGGGGGCAAGGAGGAATATATTTGGAATCCAGAAGATTCATATAGGTGCCTCTTAATTTTTATATGTTCAATAAAAATTACCAATGAGAAACTGGAGTAAATCCATGACATGATTTACTAGGACTTGGATTCTGTAAGAATAAAGTTTTGGGTCACACCACCAGGGGAAAAAACCTTGGAGAACATAGAATAAGTGATGAAAGAAACAAGATATGATTTCAACTTACACCTTTTAACCAGATTCAAAAGTGATTTTTATTGATGATATTTCATATTAATTTTTCTCTCTCTTTAATTCCACTATTTTTTTTTAAGGTGTGTTAGTGGCTGACATTGCAGTTTAGATTTCAGCTAGGGATAAAATTGAATTGTTATCACCCTATAGCAAATTAATGGCTGATGACATTTTATGTTTTCTCAGTTTTTGTTTTTCATACAAAGGAATGGATAATGGGAGGCTTCCACTTCCAGGATGGCAGGGCGATGAGCTCCACGGACCCTCTTCCTAGCCAAGCAACCATAATTTCTGTGGTCATTTGGAACGGTATGTATTCCAGAAAATCTTGTTCTTAAAGTTAATTCATTCCTGTGGGCATACCCCTATGGTAAATAAGACCTTTTGATGAGGGTACTTCAGTTAAGGCATGGCCCAGGGTGGATCTTAATCTTACTGGAGTCCTTTATAGATGGGATGAATACAGAGCAGTGAGAGAGAGAAAAAAAATCATGGAAGCCAGAAGTTGAAAGCAAAAAATTCTTGAAGAGAAGGGAGAGACCAGCAAATGCTGCGAAGTGCCTTGCCATGTGCCTTGTTCTGTAACTGAGGAGTCCAGGAGCACCAGCAGCCAGTCTTCCAGAAGAAAGCATCACCTGATGATGCCTTGATATGGACATTTTTCTTAGCCTCAAAACTGTAAGCTTGCAAGCTAATAAATTCCCACTGTTAAAGATAACACATTTTACATGTCTGCTTGAGGAGCTCAGCAAGCTAAAAAAAAAAAAAAATTAGTAAATAAATATTAGGGAGAAAAAAACATTAAAGTCTTTCTGGAAAATATCTATGGGACACTAAATGAAGAAACATTTATTCAAGAAAATCTACTAAATCTCCATAAGAACAGTGACAGTCTGAGGTAATTGAGCCACGATCCACTCCCCCACTACTTCAAGTCCCCTAGCTCAGTGTGATGGAATCTACATTCTGGGTAGATCTGGCCAAGAAAACAGGGCACATTCTCTTTCCCCTCAGCTCCCAGTGAAGGGATAAAGTAATTCGCCACATGGGACAGGTCACCACCCAGCTCAAACTCTATCATCTCTGAGATTCAGGGGCTAAAATCCTAGTGAGTATAGCCACAAGATCAGGGGCTTCGTTCCTCCACCCAGAACTCACTCATAGAGTGGAAGCTCTACCCCAGGCATGGAATGCTGAGAATATTGGGAGCTTGACTGCCCTTAGCTCAACTCATTAATAACATGGAGGTTCTATGACATGAAAGGTAAGCTGAGAAGAACAAAGGTTACCGCTTTCATCCACCATCTTCTTCCTGAACTTAAAGAAATTTAAAAATATATATATTTAGAAAGACTAGGAAAATCTATATACCAAGAAGTTAAATAGACTAGATTAAATGGTCAAATTCCCAGAATGACACAAGCTACCAAAACTGAATCAAGAAGAAACAGAAAATCTTAACACATCCATAGCAAGTAAAATGATAGAATTGGTAATCAAAAGAATGAAGTTGGACCCCTACATCACACTATATACAAAAATGAACTTAAAATGGATTGAAGACCTTAATTTAAACACTAAAATTATAACGCTCTTAGAAGAAACCAGGATAAATCTTTGTGACCTTGTATTAAGCAATGTTTTCTGAGATATGATGCCAAAACATAAGCAACAAAAGAAAAAAAATGGTTACCTGGACAGTGTCAACATTTAAAACTTTTGTATTTCAAAGAACACCACAAAAAAAGTGAAAAGACAATCTATAGAATTGAAGATTGTACATCTGATAAGGGTCTTGGATCTTGAATATATAAAGAACTCATAAAAATCAGTAATAAAACTCACACTGTTGACCAGTAGCTGTGATTTGAATCAACTTTGGAGCGTTGCTGTGATTTGAATCTACTTAAGTAGTTGTCCCAAATCCTGTGTGCCCCAACCAAAAGTTAATTGGCCAATAATCCACATCTAGTAATTTATGCTACTCTGAGAAATTGTCATTTATTCTAGGTCTGATAAGAGTATTGAAATCCTAGGAAGGAATAAAAATATTAATACTATCACTCGAAGTAGATATCAAAGTAAATATACCAATAACCCTATGAATGCACAAAAAGTACAGAAATTATTAAAAACAATGTTTAACAAAGGTTTAATTTCAGGAGTAGCATAATTTGTATTAATTATATTTGTACATTTTTTTCCTGCTCAACAGTTTAAAGTAATGAAAAATCATGTAATATTTTTTTGACAAAAAGGACCTAAAATTATTATTTAAATTGTTCTAGGGAATGTGAGTAATCAAAATTGTGATCAAAGTTTAAATGCTCAAGAAAAAAATAGTTTCCAATATTATGTATTAGACATGTGAGTCAAATAAATTGGGTATTACACACACACACACAAATCAGTAATAAAAATACCTATAACCTACTTTAAAAAAAAAAAAATTGGCAAGAGCTCTGAACAGACATTTCTCTAAGTAAGATATAGAGGTGGCCAATAAGCACATGAAAAGGTGCACACACCATTAGTCACCGAGGAAAGGCAAATGAAAATTGCAATAAGATACCATTTCACATCCACTAGGATGGCTAGAATCAAAAAGTCAGCTATTAACAAGTGTTGTTGAGGATGTGGAGAAATCGGAGCTCTCATTAACTTCTACTGGAAATGTAAAATGGTTCATTTGCTTTGAAAAACAGTCTGGCAGTTCCCCAAAAGGTTAAACATAGAGTAACTATATGACATAGCAATTCCACTCCGAGGTATATATCCAAGAGAAATGAAAACCTATGTCCACACAAAAATTTTACATGGATATCAATAGCAGCATTATTCGTAATAGCCAAAAAGTGGAGAAAGTCAAAATACTATCAACTAATGAATGCAAAAATAAAATATGGTTTATCATATAATGGAAGTGTCAATTTTATGCTATGTAAATTATATCGCAATACAGCTGTCTCAAAAAAAAGAATGGTTTGTAAGAGGAGGGAAGGCATGGAAATTTTTGATTATTCTCTAATCTGCCCTCTAGATTTGTTCTCTTCTCTTTCTCTGCCCCACTCTGTCTCTGAGAGACTGACTGACTTCTCCAGTGTGTATCCTGTGGTCTCCCTCACTCTCTGGCCTAGGTTTGGGTACAGCCAATATCAGACCCCAGAAGGTCATTGTGGGAAGGGAAGAGAGTGATATCAGGATATACATACTGTGGAATATAGTTTGTTAGTGCCTACATTTTGAGGCAGGTCAGAATAGGGACCTCATAAGCACAATTCCCTTGGAAATGGCTAATCAAATTCCCTAGTGTGGGATACAGGAGTTCCAGGACAGGCCCCCCAGGTCCCCCAGATTTCTGTCTTATAATACCAACCAACCCACCCCCACAGAAAATAATATCCCCTCAATATCCCGGCCCATGATTAAGAAGTTCTGGAGAAATGACCTTCTAGCTCCCTGCTAATCCCCTTGTAACACTCCAGTGCCTCCCAGCAGTCTTCTTCCCCTCCTTTCCTGGGCCAACTTAATTTTTCCTACTATAACAGTACCTTCTGAATGACCCTCAGCTGGTCAAACACTTAGGTGTGCTGGCCACTTCTTTCCGAGTCTGGGGACCAAGGGCCTACTTAATATGGTATCCCATCACGCCACAGTGCTCACCAGTACCAGAGATCCACTCAAGTCTGGGTGGCCTAAAGAAGAAATAGTAAGGAACTCAAACACTACCCAGTACTGTTGGGGATGCCTTGCCAGCTCTTGTGATTCTATACTTCTAAACAAAAGCTAAGCTGAGCAAAACACCTCACCAAAGATGCTATAGGCATGCTGTAGACCAGACCCCTATGGCCTAGCGGGAGAAACCAACCTTGCCTGGGACACCCAGAGAAGCATCTTGTTTCATAACCCAGGGCCCAACGATTGTATGTCAGTACTGTCTGCTAGCAGGTTAACCAGCAAGCTAGTAACCATAAGTTCTCAACAGGGGCTCTAGCTCACCAATAGCCAATCTCACATTTGCTCTTACTTTAAACTATTAAGATGGAATTTTCTTTCTTTGCTGAGACAAGGCTTACCTCTCATTACCACTCCTCTGGACAGGTTTGTGCTCACTAGTGTACATCACCCCTTCCATATACTGTGGTCCTGGAAACCTTACCCTCCTATTTCCCATATTTTCTAACCATAGAATAACTAAAAGTGTGGTGCTTCTCCTCATCCCTCTCCTAGCTGTCCTGGGCATCAACACCACCATGAGAACTGGAATTAGTAGTTTATACTGAACCCAGGTCTACCACAATGTTTCCTTAGAGCTAGCCAACAGCACAGAAGAAACTAGCTGTGCCTTAGAAGCCCTTAGAAAAAAAATAGACTCCCTTGCCTCTGTGACACTGCAAAATTGCAGACCCCTAAACATGTTAACCAAGGCACAAGGAGAACCCTGCCTGTTCCTCAGTGAGGAATGCTGTTTCGATATAAATCACTCCAGAACAGTCCTAGACAGCATTTGAAACCTACAAGATCAAGCCCACTAGCTACGGGAGAATGTGGTCTTTGGAGGTATCTGGCCTTTCTTATTCCCATGGGCCAATCTGTCATGGCTGACCCCCTTTATAGGGCCATATAAAGGGCCTACTTCATTATCCTCTTAGTAGGACCATGTATCTTCAAATTTCTAACTAAATTTATCTCTTCCAGGTTACAAGCCTTCCAATACAAGTTAATGTTCCTGTGAGTTCCAGCCAGTGCCTACTACAACCCCGAGAAACCCGCCTGACCCCAATAGAATAATCAGAGAATTTTATACCTCATCAGGCAGGGACTTCTGCCCCTAACCAGCAGAAAGTAGTTAAGAAGAAAAGGCCTCCCACCCTCAGCATCCCTTAAGATTGAGGGTTAAAACTCTCTGAGGGGGATGTTGAGGCAAGTAAGAATAGGGAACTGGGAAAGAGGAAGGAGAGGGCAGTGAGCACAATATCAGGGGCAACAAAAAGCACTATAGGTTTCCAGACCTGAGCTATGGTGAGCAGCCAGGCCTGAGCTATTGTGTACAAAACTCAGGGAATTCTTGCAACATTAAATACCTGATGTGAACAAATAATTACGTCTTGCTCTGCCAATCTGTGGGAACAGAACAAACTGACCCTAACCCCTTCCCTACCAACTGAAGCCACAAGGCAAGAAGACCCTCCTGTTTCATCCCTACTTATACCCCAGCCTCAAGTCACTGGGAGTGTCTCTTCTCTAGTAAGAGCATCCACACTCACGTCTCAGTGTGTACTTTCACTTCTTTCACTTTGCAATGAACTCTCTGCTTGCTTGCTTGCTTAATTTCTGGTGCATCTTTGAATTATTTCTCATGATATGGCCAAGAATTTGTGTATTGGTCAGTCAAAAGGGTGCTGATGCAAAATACCAGAAATTGGTTGGTTTTTATAAAGGGTATTTATTTGGGGTAGAAACTTACAGTTACCAGGCCATAAAGCGTAAGTTACTTCCCTCACCAAAGTCTGTTGCCACATGTTGGAGCAAGATGGCTGCTGATGACCACAAGGGCTGTTTCCTCTTTCTCTTAAGGCTCTGTGGTCCCAGCTTCTTCCAATATCAGCTGTAGGCTGGGATAAGTCTCATCTCTCTCCTGGGGCTAATTTCTCTCCAGCCTCAGCTGCTCTGCTCTCTCCACAAGGCCAGATGTAGACTATCAGGCTAACGGCCTGTCTCTCTCTTCCCAGGGCCTCTGCCTTGTCTAATGGAGACTTCTCTCCTTCCTCACGTTTCTGCTTCTCTGTGTGATTACTTCCCGGGGCTCCAAAATCAAAACAACTTTCTCTTCCGCAATGTCGTTTTCTCTGTGAGTCCCCACTCACCAAGGGGACCAGGATTCAATGTCCTATGATGTGGCCCAATCATAGCCTTAATTATTATTTAATCAAGTAAAAGTGAAACCTCTGAATCCAATCCAATTTAATATGCCTAGAGGAACAGACCAGTCCACAAACATAATCCAGTATCTATTTTTCAGAATTCATAAACAATATCAAACTACTACAACCTGGAAGCCACACCCAGTAATAATTTCTCTATCTACAATCACTAGCTCTTGACAGTCACTTGCCTTCTCAGAAGGTATTCAGGTAACAGTTTCTCTACCTTGTGCCTTCAGTTTAGGAATGGTAATGGCTTACAACTGCTGTTACTCTCTTCGGTACCTTACAATTCCTTGGTAATTCCCTTAACCTTTCCCATACATTGTAAATAATCCCTAATTATCTCTTAAATTACCCACTTGAGCTATTTTCTATCAAGACCCCAGCTGACATAGAAGGTCACATGGGAAGTGAGAGGGTAAAATTTGCAAATTTTTCTTCAATGAGGAAAGGGAGAAAACCCTGTGGATATAGTAGGAAAGTGTTTTCCCTACAGAGGTAAGGGCAAACACTAAGGTCTGGAGGTAAGAGTGTAACCAATGTCTTGCTTTAAAAAGATAGCAAGGAGTTTAATTTGGGCAAAATGGAAGAAGCAAGAGGAAGAGTTGTAGGAAATGAGGTTGGAAAGAGTATAGGTTACATGAGATCATGGAGGAATATATAGGTCATTGTAAGGAATATGGTTTTTACTCTTTAAAATGGGAAACCATCAGGAGATTTAAACACAAAGAAAGGATCAACCTGACTGCTATGCTGTGGGTAGACTATAGAGCAAAATGTGGCAATGAGAGGATGTTGGATATATGAGAGTCCCCTGTATTCTGTATGTGACTTTACTGTGACCTAAAACTTCTTTGAAAACAAAATGAAAAAATAGTAAGACACTGGGGAATAAATGGAAGAAAATCCCACTGTACAGACAGGACACCAGATATTACAGTGATGAAGGCAAAATGTCAAAAAAAAATTTTTTTAATATTTTTCATTATTTTTAAATATCCTGTATTAGTCAGCCAAAGGGGTGCTCATGCAAAATACCAGAAATTGGTTGGGTCTTTATAAAGGGTATTTATTTGGGGTGGAAGTCCACAGTTATCAGGCCATAAAGCGTAAGATTCTTCCCTCACCAAAGTTCATTGCCATGTGTTGGAGCAAGACAGCTGCCGACATTTGCCAGGGTTCAGGCTTCTTGGGTTCCTCTCTTCCCAGGGCTGCCTTTCTCTCTGGGCTTAGCACCTCTGTTTTCTCCACAAGGTCAGCTGTAGACTATGAGGCTCTCTAGGCTTTGCTTCTCTCCACAAGGCCAGCTGAATGGCTTGTCTCTATGCCGGGGTCATCTCACAACCAAGCTCTCTTACTTCCTGGGGCTCCAGCTCAAGACTCCAACATCAAAACTTCTCTCTCTGTCTTTTGCCTTGCCTTTATATTTGATTTCCCCACCCACCAAGGGGTGGGGCTCAATGCCCTACTGTTGTGCCAGTTAACACCCTAATCATAACTTAATCATGCCCCGATTAGCAGACCAGTTTACAAGCATGATCCAATATTTGTTTTTGGAATTCATAATTACATCAAACTACCAAATGACTACATATACCAATCTTTTAATTTTATTTTATTTTTAGTTTTTTTAAAAATTTGTGTGTATTTTATTTCTTATATCTAAACTTACCGCTATTATTTCATTTTCCTACTAATTGTATTTGGCTATTTTAATGGCTTCATTTTTGAAGAAGCTTTGGATCACAGAAGGGTTACAACTGGAGCAAGGGAGGATCATTGATGTGGAATGTCAGTGATGGGGGATACATTGGAGGAAGTTCACCTGGGCATACATATAAGGTATATAAAAATGTTTAAATGTTCACGGGGCATTGTCACAGTAGGTGGAGACTCACACAAATACCGAGAGAATATTGAATTCCCATCCTGGAAATCTCTGCCACATTTTCTAATGGAATAGCAACAGTCCCCCAAGTGCAGGGGCAATGACTGGTGAAGGAGGATGATCCACTGATGGGCCCTTGATGACTATGCTTATGAGCCTTTGCTCTTGAAATTGAAACTTAGCCTAGTGTTGTGGGGTGCCTAAGAGTTGCCTCCTGAGAGCCTCCTTGTTGCTCAAATGTGGCCTCTTTCTAAGCGAAACTCAGCATATAAATGCATTACCTTCCCCCCAGTGTGGGACGTGACTCCTGAGGATGAGTCTCCCTGGCACTGAGGGATTACTACCAAGCACCAACTAGCAATGCAACTTGAAAAAGACCTCTAATAAAAGGGGGAAAAGGTAAAGACAAATGAGTTTAAATGACTAAGAGACTTCAAAGTGAGTCAGGACATCATCCTAAAGGTAACGCTTATGCACATCTCAGCAGGATCTCATAGACTGCCAAAGTGGATACTACCCCAAATAGTGGGGCTCCTGAGGGCTCTGGAGACACCCAGGTCCTATGGTCAGGGCAGATAGCTCTGGAGATTGGTACCTTGCCTGTGGGCCCTACTTTGGAGTTTGTTCTCCTGAGAGTGACAGAGTTGGACTCTATTAGGTCTTCCCTACACATGACTCATCAGTCCCTTCTATTTAAACCTATACTTGGTGTTAGAGTGTGTAGGTATACGTCCAAGGGACTCAAGTCTTTGGGCTATCCATGTGCCAGCTGTGCCCAGAACCTCAGCGGAGTTGCAACACCTAATCTACAGCTCATTGGACTCACCCAGGACAACTAACAAGGCGATGATGATGGACAACAACTATCCTAAGTAACAGAGAGAGTATGCAACTGCAAGCAAGATAGCCCCATCCATCTTCCCCCTGGGATATAAGCCCTCTCTCAATTAGAGGTCGAGTGGACATCACCATCCCAGAATCCTCAGGATTGGGGAAAGAACTATGGACTAGAGTGGACTTACTGGTATTCTACTATAGACATATTGTGATTCTAGCAATGGAAGAAATTACAACATTGATGTGGAGCCAGTGGCCACTGAAGGCTCTGGGGCAGGGAGAGGGAAAAACTGTTGTAATATGGGGACTTTTTGGGGATTTGGGAATCATCCTGAATGCCATTGCAATGACAGATATAGGCCATTTTATATCATCACATAACATGCAGAACTTTGTGGGAGAAAGTGTAGACTACAATGTGAACTATGGTCCATGCTTAATGACAAAGCCCCAGGGTGCATTTATCAATTGCAATGAATGTGTCACACTAATAAAGGATGTTTATATGTGGGAGGGTGTGGGAGGTGTGGGGAGTCAGGCATATGGGAATCCCTATATTTTTTGTGTAACATTTACGTAATCTAAGTATCTTTTTAAAAAAATTATTATTAAAAAAAAGTGTGGCAGAGCTAGTTGCAGTAATTCAGGCTAGAGTCTATGGTGTCTTAGATCAAAGTGATATACAGGCAGGTGATGAGAAGTAGCCATAGTTTTAATACATTTTCAAGGTAGAGTAAACAGTGTTTGCTTACTGATTGATTAGAGTGGGACAGAAATAAAAGTGTCCAGAATGCCTACAAATATTTTTGGCCTGAGCAATGGGAAGAATAGAGTCACCACTAACAGAGAGGACCTTTGAATTGTTGCAAAGGAAAATAGAAAATTCTTTTTACCATCAATAAACACTAATTCTTCTGAAGAAAAAACATGTCATCTATCTTCCTTTTCTTGCAAGATATAAGAGTATGTATTACTTTATTGTTATGTTATTTCTGAAGGTTCTTTAAATAACAAACAGGTTGCAATTCTCACAACTTAAATTACTCATTTTTAAAGTTGTACAGGGGGAAGTGGATGTGGTTCAAGCAATTGGGCTCCCGTTTACCATATAGGAGGTCCAGGGTTCAATTCCCAGGGCCTCCTGGTGAAAAGCAAGCTGATCCAAGCAGAGTGCTGGCCCACATAGAGAGCTGGTGCAGCAAGATGACACAACAAGAAGAGACACAGAAGAGAGATAATAAGAGACACGGCAGACCAAGGAGCCAAAGTGGCACAAGAAGTTGAGCAGCCTCCTTCCACTCTGGAAGGTCTCAGGATCAGTTCCTGGTGCCACCTAAAGAGAAGACAAGCAGACATAGAAGAACACACAGAGAGCAGACAGGGAGTGCAAAACAAGGAGGGCAGTGGGGGGTGGGGGGAATGGAGAAATAAATAACTAAATAAATCTTTAAAAAATAATAATAAAGTTGCACAGGGATATTTATACTTTATTTTTATAACATAGTGTCAGTTTGCATAACTGCAAATAATTATTTGACAATGGCTACCAATTAAGTCTTTTTGCTGTTTTTTAATTTTACTTTTTTAAATTATTTTTTTTATTTTTAAAGAAGCTTTAGATTACATAAATGTAACATAAAAAATATAAGGGATTCCCATATGCCCCACTCCCTCTCCCTCCCACACTTTCCAACATCAAGAACATCCCTTGTTAGTGTGGTACATTTGTTACAATTGATGAACACATATCGAAGCGTTGCTACTAACTATGGATTACAGTTTACATTAAAGTGTAGACTCTGTCCTGCACAACTTTGTAGGTTATGACAAAATATACAGTGGCCTCTATCCATCACTGCAATGTTATGCAGGACAACTCCAATATCCCCAAAATGCCCCCATATTACACCTATTCTTCCCTCTCCCATCCCTCAGAACCCCTAGTGGCCATTGCTAGAATAATAAAAAGTCTAGAGTTGATAAAAATAAGTCTACTTTACTCTATTGTTCATTCCCCAATCTCGAGGATTTGGGAATGGTGATGCCTACTCTGCTTCTAATTGAAAGTTAGCTTAGATCCCATGGGGCAGATAGATGGAACTATCTTGCTTGCAGGTGCAGACACTCTCTGTTCCTTGGGATGGGCTTTGTCCATCGTCATCTCCTTGTTAGCTGTCCTGGGTGAGTCCAATGAACTGAAGAGGAGGTGTTGCAACTCTGCAGAAATTCAGGGCTCAAATGGCACATGGACAGGTCAAAGATTTAAGTCTCTGAGACATATATTTATCAAGTATAGTGCTAATTATAGGTTCAAGTAAAAGGGGCAGAAGAGCCCATGTGTAGAAAGCCTATAAATTAGTATAACTCTTTTACACTGGGGAGCATAAATTCCAAAATTAGGCCCACTGACAGGGTGCTGAATTCCTGAGCTGTCTGCCCTGCTTATAGTTTCTGGATGTCTCTAGAGCCCTCAGGAGCCCCCGCTATTTGAGGTACTGTTTGCTGTGGCAGTCAATGAGATCCTGCTGAGATGTGCATCAGCAGTTAAGTCTTTAAAATCATTTATTATTTTTCATGTAAATTTTACACTTGCATTACTAAAGAAAATGATAGAAGCATTTACCAGGAAGGTTAGAACTCTGAAATCATAAAGCATGCCATCAAGGATACTTTAAAAAGTTTTCAAGAAAATAAAGTATGTGTGGTTAGGTCACTGACGTCAAAGCAATGATGTGTCTCACAAGAACAGATGTGAACAGATGTAAGTTTGCAAATATTTCATAATTTAAATACACTGTTTTCTTAGAAGTGTTTTGGTTTACAGTAATTAGAATCTGATGTCTATTTTTAAAAATCTGAAAATAGTACTATAAAAGGCCCTACAATTTATATAAGATAAAAGGAACAATATCAATGCATTACTAAACTACTGTTTAAGGCTATATGTTTTCTAAAAAAAGTTAATTTATACAGAGAGCTTTATTAAATATTTATGCAGAGGCAGGATCACACAAATCTCTCATTCTCCACAGATAGGTTCATCAAGGCAAAATCATGAGGTAAGAGATCTTTTGATTTCACTGCTATAACTCCCTGTCCCCCCAGAACTGTCCCTATCATACATCCATTATCTGACCTCTATGTCCTCCAACACACACAGATATGCACAATACACACACACACACACACACTGCATCAGTTTTGTCGGCTCCTATGGCTTCTGATATAGCACACTGCTCAATAGTGGCTGTGTTTGCTTTTTTCATCCATGACCCTATAATATTACTCCTTTAAAGAAATATCTAATCACAGGCAAATGAAAGACTAACTTTATCTTATAATTTTCAAAATTTCAAAAGTAACCCAGAGAAGGTCAGAGGACATAGGAAGAAGCTCATGTATGAGTGTCTGAAATAACAAGAGTAAAAATCACCATTCTAAAGATCATGAGAGTGCAGCATTTTCTTAGGGATTTAGAGTTTTAATGCATTTTCTGTGAAAATCTATTCTGACAATGACTCACTAGGGGTTCACCTATTTGTACATATGGTACATCATGACTTGGATTATGATATTTCATCTATTAAAAATAATTCTATTTTTGCTATAAATTCATATCTGTCTAGACTTAAAGCCAATAGATCAGTTTTGAATTGATTCCTTAAACAATGCTATCTCACCGAAGAACTAGTGTATGATTAACTGATGGTAATTGCTTTTTGCTCATTAACCAACACCTATTTATAAATAAAATCTACCTAATCTGCAGTTACCAATACTTCTTATAATGGTATCTGCACATATACTTCCCTGAATGATAAAAGAATAGAACATACAATGAGACTTCTTGCTAGGCCAGGAAAATGTAGAAGGTGGGTATGAAGGAATAAACAATTTAAACTGCACCTATTAAATGTAATTTTATTACTCTCAATAAGGACCATTAGCATTAATGGTTCTTTGATCAGATTGTATTATTAAAAATATGTACTTATAACAACTTTTTTGCATGTAAATAGCACTTC
>JAQZBX010022140.1:0-31791 GCA_029593785.1 Cabassous unicinctus | reverse complement strand
ATTTAAACCAAAAAAAAAAAAAAAACAAGGATTTTTTAAATGTGAATTTGAACATGTCACCCTCCTGCTTATAATTCTCCAATCATTTCCTACTGAAAATAAAATAGGAAGTGGATGTGGCTCAAGCAGTTGAGCACCCGCCTCCCCCCATGGGAGGTCCGGGGTTCGGTTCCCAGTGCCTCCTGAAAAAAACAAAAAAACAAACAAACAAAAAAAAAAAACCACAACAAACGAGAAAGTCAACTCAGGGAAGCCGACGTGGCTCAGTGGTTGAGCGCAAGCTTCCCACATACAAGGTCCCGGCTTCAATTCCCTGGACCCTGGTACCTCAAAAAAATCGTAATAGAAAAAATAAAGTCCAGATTCCTTACCACGACTTATATACGATTCCACCTAGTCGGCCCCTCCCCCTTTCTCCAGCTTATTTCTCTAATATTCTCAGCCCCAGCCACACTGGCTGCCTCTCAGTCCCTGGGACCAGCCAAATTCATTCTTCCCTCAGGCCCTTTGCACTTGCTTTCCCCTCTGCCTGAAAAGCTCTTGCCCAAAATATATGGCCTAGATGACTGGTTGCTTCTCATAATTTGGGTAATGTCACCTCAGTCAAGTCTTCCCTGACATCCCATCTAAAGTAGCCCCATCTCGGTGATTCTGTCCAGTTACCCATTTCACTTTATTCAAGGCACCTGCCATGAAGTTCCTCTTGTTCATTTACTCATGTTCATTGTCTGCCCTGCCCCTTCCCACAAAAAGCAGCCTCTAGAACAGGGGTTCTTAACAAGGGGTCCATGAGCTTGAATTGAAATTCAAAAAAACATTCTTGTGGGGACGTATTGGTGCAGGTGTGATATATTTATTAAACGATACACAGTACAGTGTGGACTTAGTAAAGGGTCCGTGGTTTTCACCTGCCTGGCAGAGGGGTCTGTGGAACAAAAAAGGTTAAGAATCCCTTCTCTAGAAGGCAGGATGCTCGTCTGTCTTGCTTGCTCAGCTCTGTGTCCCCAGGATCTGCTATCCATCATATATCAAGTGCTCAGTTACTAACTGTAGAAAGGGGAGGAAAAGAATCTGGGGTTCCTCTTCCTATCCAAACTTGCAAAAGCTCCCCAGGATTCGTCTGCTTTCGTTCAACGTTGACAATTCAGGTGCGGAACGGGTCATCCTCTTTCCCTCCTTCCCACCCTCCGGCCCCCTCCATTAAGTCTCGGATACGGCGCTAAGGCTGGCTCAAACGCTTCCAAAACTGAACTCTGGGAGGCCGCGCGGCTGGGCCCCGCACTGCCTTCGGCGCCACTAACTCATCCTCCATCCCGTCACCCGGAGGCCGCCTGCAGTACCAAGTTCCCGCAGCCACCGTCAAGCCCCACCCGCTTACCAGTTCATCCGGACTGAGGACTCCGAACTGCACTCTCTTGATGGTGCGCAGCGGGCATGCGCTGTCCCCGGAGGGGGGGCCGGCCCCGTGCATCGCGGAGGCAGGCGCGCTGCGCAGGCGCAAACCTCCCTACAAAAAGCCTGCGCCGCCTCCGCCTAGGTGCTCAGACCCCGTCGGGGCGGCCACCGGGAAGGACCTCCCCGAGAAGGGAGGAAAAGGCTGGAGGAGGGAGAGGTGGGGGAGGGAAGGAGGCGGGGAAATGAAAAGGAGCGAAAGAAGGGCTTCTTCCCCTTCCCGGAGATTTTTCGTCTCCCAAAAAGGAAAAAAAATAGAGGAGGGGGAAGGAAAAGGTTTTCGGGAGAGGGAGAAGAAAAAGGGTAACGAATAAATAAGTAACCGGGCTCCAGAACGGCAGAGGTTACGGCAGTTTGTCTCTCCCCCTCCCGGGAGCCACCTTCTTCTCCAACCGTCCCGGCCGCGCTCTCGGCGCTTCTGAGGAGCGAACTGGCCGAATGACGCCTTTTATAGATTCGCCCTGGCATCCCCGCCCCTTCCTTTCCCGCCCTCCCTTGCGCTACGGGGCCGCCTGCGCCGGCCTGCACGGGGCGCGCGCTTGTGTCGTTGGTCCGCCCTTCCTGGCTCCCTGGTTAGGCGACCTTTTGTAATGACTGGGGGAGAGGAATTTTTTTAATCCCGCCGTCTCCCCTCGCGGCCCCCTCCCGCACCCACATTGAAGTTTGAAGGACCGAGGGTAAATTTAGGCCGCTTTTATTGTACTTTGGAGTATGGTTTCACCTTCAGCAAATAACCACCCCCCCCGATGGAAAATGGTCTATTCTGCGAATTGGTAATGAAGGAGGCGGGGCCGGTCGGGCCCTCCCGAGTGGGTTCGCGCGGGGGGAGTGCCGGGGGCCGTCCTTGGTCATGAATATGCAGTCTCGCGCTGAATATACATGAAGAGACCAAGATGGCGAGGCCAATTGCTTGTCCGGAAGTAGCCGATATTTGTCGAGCGGCCTCCGGGGATGGGTAGGCACCTCCTGGTCTCTAGTGGAGCGCTGTACGGAGCCTTGGCCCTGGATCCCAGGCCTGAGCCGCCCGAGGAGGCCTCACCTCGGACGCCTGCTCCTGAAGGAGGCCGGCCACTGTCCGGGAGAGATCACGGGACCGCGACAATCCGGGAAAAGCAGATTAGCCATGGGGCGGGACACGAAAGTCCTGGAGGATTCAGGGTCAAGGAATCTGAACATTAGTAAATCCTCTCCCCTGTAGAATACTTCAGAAATAAGATCTTGGGGTGTGGGGGAGGGAGGAGCCCAAGGAATTCTCCAATAAGAACCGTGTAGGACTTCCACGCTCCCTCCAAGCAGAGATGACACCAACTGCAGAGCCACATTCAGAGTGATCCTTGTTTGATGTCAGTGTCACGTCAGCACCCCAAGGGGGGGTCACAACAACGAGGAAGAGAAACTGTCTCAGGGAAAAAGGCATACTCCCCTCCCCCAGTGTAGTTGCCTGGCTCTGTTCCAGCCTGACTCCCCTCTGTTGCTGAGGGACATCTTCCCCATGGCCCACAACCTGCTCTGCCTGGTCCCACAAAGCCTCAGCCCTTTTGACCTGCTCCTCAGACCCTTGGCCCTTAGTTCTGCCCTTTAGGCTTGTTCCAGGTCCCCCAGGTAGTCCCTCTCCACCAAGTCGCCGACTCACCCCTTGACTCTGAGGGGTGTCCCTTTTCTACATCAGTTCTCTTTCAGTCACTTGTTCTCCCATGTAGGAACTGCATCACTCCTTCTATTTACCCCTGCCCCCCCCAACCCCCAGGCTCTCCAGTGCGATCTCACTCCTCCACGTGGCCCTCCCTCTCACAGCTGAGGTTCTGGGCGGTGATGATGGCAATGCTGCCCAACACGACCCCTGCCCCCATGATGTCAGAAGGTGCCACAGTCTCATAGAGCACGTAATACTGCAGCATCAGGGCCACCAACACCTCAGAGTGCAGGACGGCACATACCAGGGCAGGGTGGGCCTTGGTGACCGCATAGCTCACGCACACAAAGGAGACCAGGGCGAGGATCCCCACTGCCCCCACACAGCTCCAACTCAGAGGGTCATTGGGCAGCACAGGTGTCTGCAGCACAAAAAGCCCTGGCACGGAGGCCACCAGCCCCACCAAGCCAAACAGGAAGGCCACTGTAGGTAGGCAGGATGGGAAGTCCAGGGAGCGATACACCAAAAGCCCCAGGGACAGGGCCAGGCCGCCCAGGAAAGCCAGCACATAGCCCAGGGCGGTGTAGAGGCCCGTGGTCCCCTCCTGCAGTGTCCCTAGCCCAGGTCCTACAATGATGATTAGTCCCAGGGTGCTGCCCAACAGGCCACACCAGTCGTAGCCGCTGAGACCCTGGCTCTCGAGGCAGAGGGCGAGGAGAGCAGAGCAGACGGTGGAAGAGCCTTTGCGAACGGTGGCAGCGTTGCCGGCGGGCACCACCTGAACCGCACTGTAAGCACATCCAATGCTGAGGACGTTGAGCAGGGCGTGAAGGCAGGCCCGGCCCCGGACATCAGGAGGTCCCAACAGTGGGTCACCACGCAGTTTAAGTAGCAGGCCAATGGGGAGATGGAAGAGGCATCGACAGATGAGCAGCTCCAGCGAGGGCAAGTGGGAAGCCTGGTAAGCCATGCGGGAGAAGGGACCCACGAAGCCGGCGGGCAGGCCCCCACCCAGCAAGGCCACGAGTAGGCCCTTGGTGGCATCGGAGGGCCGGAAGCGCTGGTTCGAGGGGAGGCTCGACGGAGTGGAGGGCGGCGATGGCTGGGTGAAGTCGGGCAGGTTGAAGTAGGGGTGACTGCCAGCCTGTTAGGGAGAAAGGAGCTCGGGCGTGAGGGCAGCCACAGCCTGGGGGACCTGGGTCAGGGCAGATACCAGGCTGGGGTCTGGGACCCTGTGGAACAGGAGGGGGACAGGCTCTCTTGCTGAGGAACTCTTGAAAGCTAGAAAGGGCCTGAAAGATGGATGAGGTGGTACAGTGTGGGCCTTGAGCCTCTACAGCAGGAAGCAGGGAATGAGAGGTCCTGGAGCAGCGTGCTTCTCTGGGAAGTTGTTCCTGGGAGGAGAAAAAGAGGACCCAGGGATGCTCTGTTGGTTTGAAGAAGGGGAGGCGGCCTCAGAGGCTGTCTGGCTGTGTGATGTCACAGGTTCCAGGGACATGTGGGTACACCATTATGGATTTGATTTGTGGGTGTCTCTAGGACAGCTGGCACGTTCAGGGAGGAGAGAGAGGGGAGCAGCCAGAAGCTACAGGCAGGTAGTGTTGCCCTACGCAACCCCCTTGGCCCCACACTCACCATCTTTCCTTGGATTCCCTCCTCTCCTCCTGGCTCAGGAGGCCTGAGCCCTTCAGAGCTCCAGCCATTGTGACCTGTTGGGGTGGGGGTGGGGGTTCTTCCCTGGAATCTCCCTCAGGTGGGGGTGGGGGTGGGCTCTTCCCCAGAACCTCCCTGAGGTGGAGACAGACCTATTTTCTCACTGTTTCCAATTCTGCTTGTCCTGCCTGTCTCCATGTCTCCATGACTCCAAAGTCTGTCAAATTCTTTTTGTCTCTTTACAACTAGCTTTGCAATGAGACTTCTTTGGTTTTACATTAATTTATTTATGTGTTGCCTTGTTTCAGAAAGGTTTCAAAGAATCAGGTTCCAAATGCTAGCTCCTCTGTCTTCTGAGTTTTGAGTTTTCCAACACCAGGGAGGAGTCTCTGGGATTCCTGGAGTTTCAGGAATGTTTCTTCTGTGTATAGTTCCACTGGGTGTTTGGGTGGTGCTATCCCAGGAGGCCCATCCGGAGGCCTCTGCATTTACACCCAAGTATATAGAATGTGGACATCCGGGCCCATGGGGACAAAATACCAAGCTGCCTGTTCTGCTTCTGCTGCGGTTGGTCACTGATGTGCTCTGTACCGTAGGGCTTAGGCCTTTCTTGCCCCGGGCCTGCACGTTCGTGCAGGGCGTCCGTGTCCAGGGGCTGCCCTGTGAGTGCTGACCCCGGATCTGTGGGTCCCACTGGGCCTGATTGTGAGCCTGCCATGTTGTGTGCGCCCGGAGAGGGTGTGTGTGTCCCGCTGAGTGAAGGGCGTGCGGTGGTGAGGGTGTGGGGGGCAGACGGGACCCCCTTCCCAGGTAGGGGGTGGTCGTGCGCCCCTGCGCGGGGCTGCAGCCCGGCCTGCGCCCCGCTGGGTGCCCACCCGCAGGCGCGGCGCAGTCCCCTTCCCGGGATCGGTCCCGCAAAGGCCGTCGGGCACGCTCGCCTGGAGCCGGGAGCCCGGAGCCCTGTGTCGGCTGCGCTACGCCGGCCTCCTCTCGGCGGCGGCGGCGGCGCTGGGGGGGGACTGTTTCCGGGGGTGGGGGTGGGGGTAGGACCGGGGCGGGGGGAGCCGATGATGTCAGCGGCGGCGGCGGCGGCGGGGCCGGGCCGGGGCCGGGCGCTGGGGGGGCCGGGGCCGGAGCCGGAGCCGGAGCTGGAGGCGGGCGAAGCCGGAGCGGCCGGGGGCGGCCACGGTGATGAGCCGGGCCTGGCGGACTCGGCGCCATCGCAGTCAGGTGGGCCCCGGGGCGAGCCGGGCAGGACCAGGGCGGACCGGAGCCAACTGCCGGGCCCCCTCCTCGCTGCCCGGTGCCGCGGGGGCCCGGGCCGCGCCCCGCGCCCCGCCGGCTCCCTATTGGGGTTGACCTGGGGGCTCCGGGGTCGGGGGCTGAGCCTGGCCCCGCCCCCAGGCGCGCACGGCGCTGGGGGGCGACTAAGGGGGCCCTGGTGTGGCGTCCGGTCGCGCGGCGGCGGGGCGGGGGGAGCGCGCGATCGCCTGGGACCGTGGGAGGGGCCGCGCTCACCCCCACACACACACTTTGAAGGGTTAATTCTGCAGCCTAATGTCGCCCTCCCCCCGTGGGGCAGGTTGGGGGTGGGGTGGGGCGGGTGTGAGCCCGGGCAGGCGCTGCAAGCTGCTGGGAGGGCGATGGCGTAGGAGCCAGGCAGAGAGGGGGAGGGGTGGGCCGCCGAGCGCCCCAGAGTTGGGGTGTGCGGGGTGCGCAGGGGAGCAGGAGCCTTGGAGCCGCCGCGCCGTCGGGGCAAGGTTGTGGCTGTGAGTCCTGGAGATTGTGTGTCTCCCTGCTGTGTTGCGGGGCAAGGTAAACCCTCCTGGGCACCACCGTTTGCTGGTCTGGCAGCCAGGGGTCCGGGTAGGGCCCACTCTGGGCTATGGGGGCAGAAAGGCAGGAAGGGTGTCCAGTGTTGTGGGGCAGAATTACCAGTGTGGCCCTGTGGCTGTGGGTGACAGATGAGCATTTGAAGCATGGCACAAATATGCCGAGAGTGCGGAGTTTGTTAGATGTGGGGTTTGAGGTATGTTTTCCACTAGAGCTTGTGTTTCTTGCACGTATGTGTCTCGTGGTACACATATGAGCAATTTGTGAACGGCTGTTTTCTGCATAGCTGGCCTGGTGTGTATGTTGTGGAGGGCACCGGGACGCAGGGTGTATGTGCCCATTTGGAGGGGCGGTTGTGTATCTTGGAGTCAGAAGGCGTCACGTCTGGGTCCATTTCTGTGGCCCTGCTGAGGTGTGGCCCATTCGAGGCCAGGACAGGCCGCTGGATGGTTTGGGTGGCAGTGTGAGGAGCTAGTCGCATGGGGGGTGCACGTCTAGAACTCAGGTCCCGTGGATCGTGCATGGGGGGTGAGAAACCCCAGGGTGTGTCTCGGGTGTTTGAGGGTTGGCTACCACCGGTGTGAGGGGCTCAGGGTGGAATGTGCAGCTTGTGTTTATGGGACTGTGGGCAGCCGAGAGCTAGGGGAAGGTTGTGTGTTTGCAACATTCTCTATGGGATTCTTTTGTGACGTCGTCTGTGGGAGCCTGTCCGGGCTGCTGGACTGGGAGGCAAGCTGGTCAGAAAACACTTGTGGGGAGGAAGGTGGCGTGACAAGGGCAGTGGGGGCCTCAGCTCCCAGAGGCCAACCACGAGCTGTGCGTGCGTGCCTGGCTTCTGGGTTGAAGTGGTGGTGGTGTGGGGCTGCGTGGGGCTGTGTTATGGGAGAGGCAGGGAGATAAATATGGGGCTGAGCAAGGGCGGCAGCCGGGAGGCCCAGGTGGTGTTGGAGTGGCCTGCCAGCCTTTGTGCAGGGTCTGCGTGCTTGCCCCTCAGCACCTGCCCACCCACAGTGTCAGGGTCAGCGGGAGGAGAGTAATCCAGGCCGGCTGCAAGGAAGTGGGCTTGGACAGAACTGTGGCTCCTTGGCCATGTTTATGTCAAGGCCGGGTGTATGACTCTTGGCGCTAAAATGGAAAAAAGAAACGCGAAGTTTTCAGTCTCCTCCCCCCACCCCCCACCTCTGACGCACTCCAGGCCGCGCTCCTGTGACCGTGGAGGGGTCTGGGAAGAGAATTTGCTTGCTCGGCAGATTCCTCAAAACAGGTTTTCCTCACCTTTGGGGCCTGGGCCATTCTGCTGATGCGTGTATGTGTGTGTGCACCTGGCCTGGCCTGGAGGATGTATGTGAATGGGAGGGCACTGTGGCAGGGCCCTCCTGCATGCTGGGGGGAGGGGGCGCTGGCCGCTGTGTGAGGCCTGCACAACAGGTGCACGTGGGGGCCCAATGAAGGAGGAGGAGCCTTAGACAAGAGAACTGAGTCTAGCAGGTGGCACTTTCCCTGGGCGAACCTCAGTTCCTTACCTGTGAAATGGGGCTATTTACCTGGCCTCCCCATCACCCAACAGAATTGGAAGCAGCGCGTGAGGAATGTACCTGGAAAGTAACTACAGTTTGGGGCTACACCTGGGCCGGCCACTGACAGCCCCCTGCCAGCACCGAGGATCCCCTTTTTAGACTTCGCTGATAATAATAGAGACAAATGCTTATTTAGCACTTCCTATGCACCAGGCACAGTTCTGAGTAACTATGAGCGCTCATTTGGGCTTCACAACAGCCCTATGGAAGTAGGCACCGTAATCACCTTTTTTTCCCAGGGAGAAGCTGAGTAATCTGCCCAAAGTCACTTAGCTAGTAAGCGGTAGCTGGATTTGAACCCAGGCAGTAGGTTCGGATCCTGTGCTCATCAACACTGTACTCTGCTGCCTTTCCATACCCTCCCCCATACTTCTCCCCAGTTTCTGCAGAACTCAGCATCTGCACCCATTCATTTCAGAAGACTGAACGAGAAGGGAATGAGAGCCTAAATACCTGCTGCTGTACAACCTAGGGAGCTGGCTGTAGGAGCACAAAATGATGAGCCAGGGAAAGGGAAGATTGATTACTCCTTGTCCTGTGGGTCTGCCAGGGCCAAGGAGGAGGTGCCATTTGAGTTAGAGCATCACATTCTGGAGGGCTTTTGAGAAGAGGCTGGGGAAAGGGCATGTCTATAGGCAAGGCATGGAGTCTGGGGCATGTTGAGCTTGGACGGCACCCTGGGGCTTGAAGGGCGAGTATCATAAGGCAGGATTAGGAAGGGAGAGTGGAGCTAGACCAGAGCCCTTGAGTGACTGGCTGGGGGATTTGAACTTGATTCTGGAGTTGGTGGGAACCAGCAGAGGTTTCTGAGCATAGGAGCCATACTGCCCGAGCTGCAGTGGGGATGCTGACTGCTCAGTGGGAGGAGGGCTGGGTGGAAGCAGGTAAGACCAGAGGTAGGGGGGTCAGCTGGGAGGCTGTGGCCATGTAAGTGTTTGGGGGCCAGAGGTGGAGGGTGGCAAGGAGAAGACTTCCAGAGCCCTTCCCAAGAAGCTTGGCCGCAGATTTGACCAGACTTGGTGACTGGATGTGGGGAGCGAGGGAAAGGGTGGAGTCAGACATGACACATTTAGCACTTAGCACGTGAGGCCTTGCGTGGTGATTTATGTAACCAGCTGGCCGGCCACAGGCCCCTTCAGGACAGGATCTGCACGGGGGAAAGATTCAGCACCTGGGCTCAGAAGGGCCCAGGTGTGAATGTTGACTCTGCTGCTTACGAGCTGTGTGACCTTGGGCAAGGTATATCCCTCTCTGAGCCTCAGTTTCCCCTTCTAGAAAATTGGGATGATATAAATACCTATTTTAGGTTTCAAGCCCCTGGAAGTGGATCAGGCAAACTGAGTGCTGCAGAAGTAGTTGAGTTATAGTCATCATTCCCCAGACTCGAGGCAGGTTAAAGAGGCAGGTTCATTCATTCACCCCAAATTCTTCTACCTCCTATTATGTGCCAGGAACTGTTCTAAGGACTGGAGATACAATAGTGAACAAAGCAGATAAAAATCCCTGCCCCCCCCCCAGCTTACATTCTAGACATAAATGAACAATATGTTTTACTAAGTGCCAAGGGGAAAACAAAAGTAAGGTAGTAGGAAGGTGGGGGGTGGGCAGCCAGGGAAAGCTCCTTTGAATCAAGTTTTAAAGGAGGTAGGGTGACAAGGCACGAGGTTATCTGGAGGAAAGCACATTCCAAGCAGCGGGAAAAGCAAGAGATGGAGCGTGTCTGGGGCAGTGCTCAGACCCCCGCCTCGATGGCACCCCGAAGGTCACACTGCCAGTGCACTACAGAAGGTGTAGAGAACACCACAGAGCCACCTAAACCTAGCATGAAGCCTGATTTCTGACTCTTTCTTCACCATTTCCCTCCACCGTTTTCTGGGACTGAGTTCCAAGACATTTATAAAAGCCAGCACTTATTGAGCACTTACTGCGTGCCAGGCCCTATTCTAGGTACTGCCAGTTATTAGCTCATTTCATCCTTAAAACAGTGGGGCCACTAAACTCTGGAGAGAAGGGTCCAAGCGCACTCTCGGTTAGCAATGATACCCTGGGCAAATCACCCCACCCCTAAGTACCCTCAACCTGAAAGTGAGGAATTAGAGTATGTAATTTCTGTAAACCTCAGTTTCCTCACCTATAAAATGGATTTGATATTAGTTCTTGCCTCACCATGTTCATTACAAGTGTTAAAATGATATGATGCACTATATTTGGCACCTAAGTATTTCATAAATGGCAGCGGCAAGGGTCATGATGATTTCTAAGGGTCAATCCAGCTTTAGATCCCCAGGGTTCTAAGAAGCGCTGACCGGCTTGTTGGGGTACCTTGACACTCAGCACCCAGCCATGCACGGGTAGCACCAAGCCTGCCACAATGGTTGTGCAGGTTGGCAGGCCTGGCCAAGGGGGTGAACAGGAGCTGGAATTGAACGTTTGCTTTGCTCTTGTGTGCAGGGGCTGCTACCTCCGGGAGGAAGGGACCCTTTATCTAATTTTCCCAAAGGCCCTAGATGGGCCAGTGGGGGCCCTGGTGGGGCCTGTAAACATGCCCTTCATCTTGGGCATGAGGTGTGGTACAGTCGTCAGGAAAACAGGCTCTGGAGCCAGACTTCCTGGGGTCAGATGCCACCCTGCTCCTAACTGGTTACATATCCTCAGGCCAGCTCCCTAACGTCTCTGAGCCTTTGATCTGTCATTTGAATGTGGGGATGCTAACTGCTGCTTCTTAGGGTAGTGAAAGCCTGACTCCCGAGGGTCCCAGTGGGCTGTGGTACTGTTATGGACCGAAGTGGGTGGCCGGCAAATGGGGCCTTTCCCCAGGATTCCTGACCTAGACTTTTGAATACTACCATGCTATTTAATCTTTTCTCTTCCCAACCAGCGGAAGAGACAGAGCAGACTTTTGGGGAATGGGGGGTGGGGGTGGGGCGGGGATTGTGCTTTTTTATTCCAGATAATATGAATGGGAAATGGGAAATGAACATTTGTGAGGGGTGGGAATTGAGTGAGGAACTCATGATGTAGGACACTTCTGAGGACACATGTGACCCAGGGCATTTGGAAGGATGACCCCAAAGAAGAGAGAGCTTCCAGGCGGAGCAGAGAGCCCGGGAGCTCTGCTCTCAGGTCTGCAGGCTTGTATCGACAGGCCCCACCTGTTATTCCAGCACTGTGTGACTTTGGATCAGTCACTGTAAATCTCTGGAACTCAGATCTGCAACTGAAAAATGGGAACAAAGTCCTGGCAGTGCTCACAGGGACAAGTGGCTGTGAGGTGCTTTGGGGGCTGGTGATGGCCCCAGCTTACATTTGGGATGCCTGCTATTCCTCTTGGATGAGCCAACAACAGTTGAGGTGGGGTTCCATTCCACACCCCCACACGTGAGAGTCCCGAGGCTGCCAGGCTGCAGAGTAAGGAGGGGGACCCAAACCTTCTCACTATGGTCTGGCAGCCTTTCCAGTGCCCTCTGGGGACTGGAACAAGCTGGTGCCTGCGTGTGAGTCCGTGGTCTTGGATGGTTACCTGGCACCCAGGCCAGAAACCCCTCTCTAATTTTGGGCATGGGGGTGACATGAGGAGGTCCTCTTCTCATTTGACTGTCTAGCAGCTTGGTCCATTAAAAAAGCTCATGGAAATCTAGTTTGATATGTAAATGAAGCCATTGTGATGAAAGGTAACATGCAAATCTATTATTTCCTTTGAGCCCTGAAGATTGGGCTGAAGGGACTTGAGAGTCGTCTGACAGGCCTCCCTGGCCCTATGGGATTAAACTACGCCTCAGTGTCTTGTTTTGAGTCCGGCAGTCAGTGAATTGGGAATTTGCAAATTATCTTGTTGCTGTTCTTCTCGGGGGCCAGTAATTTGAGGCCTTGCAACAAATTGTGTCACCTTCTAGGCCCGACTGCACGCAGCTGAACAGACAGCCTGACTGAGGCACCCTGTGCAGGGAGGGATCAGCCTCTGCAGAGCAGCCCCAGTGTCCTCTCGGAGCCCATTTCCTGGGGTCCCTTCCGTACCGGTTCCCTTCCTGAGAATACTCTCCCTGCCTCCTCTCATGTCAGGCTCCCCTGACATGGTTTCTGTTTCTCCACAGAAGGAAGAGGCCCGGCAGAAGGGACTCGCTGAGCCACAAGCCCCTCCACTCCATGTTGGCTGTGCTCTCAGGTGAGAGGGGCTGAGAGGGCTGCAGTCAGGGAAAACTGGGCCACAGGCTGCAGGCCAGCAAGGGCAGCCATTTTGTCTAGGCTGGGGAGTCCTGTGAAATGGTTCTCAGGAGGCGTGGGGGCTTCTTCCTCCTTCCAGTGAGAATTTCCATTCCTCACCTCCCAACCAGTGACTCTGGAGGTCATGTCCCCTTGACCTTCACTGTGACCTGAGGTATCTCAGGCCACTTCCTGCCCCAGATGATTGACATACTGGCCTTGGACACTGGCCAGACTTGGGTGGCTAAGGGTTAATCCCTTACTTCTGTGACCTGAAGAGATTCCACTGGTCACTGACCAGCATCCTCTGATCTTCCCAGCTTACCTCCCCAATCGTGGAGGCCTGCCCTCTGCCTGGCCTCTGACACCCTCCCCGGGCGCCCTCTCTACTGTCAGGACCTTACCCCCCTCTCCCTGGTCCTCATGGTCCTGTTCTACTCTGGCCTCTTCTTCCCCTGTCTAGGCTGGCGCCATGCCCCCCCCTGCAGAGGTGACGGATCCATCCCACGCCCCCGCTGTGCTGCGCCAGCTCAATGAGCAGCGGCTCCGCGGCCTCTTCTGTGACGTCACCCTCATAGCCGGAGACACCAAGTTCCCTGCTCACCGCAGCGTGCTGGCTGCTTCCAGCCCCTTCTTCAGAGAGGCCCTGCTCACCTCAGCCCCACTGCCCCTCCCACCAGTGACTGGGAGCTCAGCCCCCAACCCTGCTTCCACCACAGCTGCCACAACCACCTCCTCTTCCTCCACTTCCTCCACTTCCTCCTCCTCCTCCTCCTCCTCTTCCTTTTCCTCCTCTCCCCCTCCAGCCTCACCCCCTGCTTCATCCCCACCCCGGGTCCTGGAGCTGCCGGGGGTCCCAGCAGCTGCCTTCTCTGATGTCCTCAACTTCATCTATAGTGCCCGGCTTGCACTGCCTGGTGGCGGAGGAGACGGGGCAGCCGTGGCTGAGATCGGAGCTCTGGGGCGACGCCTGGGCATCTCCCGCCTGCAGGGCCTGGGGGAGGGAGGTGATGCCTGGGGACCTCCTGCCCCCGCCCCCATGGCCACCTCACAGCCTGAAGAGGACAGCTTTGGCCCTGGGCCTAGGCCAGCTGGGGAGTGGGAGGGTGAAGGAGCTGAGGCCCAGGCCCCTGACTCGCAGCCCCCCTTGCCCCGGCGGCCCCTCCCTTGCCCCCAGTGTGGGAAAAGCTTCATCCACCCCAAGCGGCTGCAGACCCATGAGGCCCAGTGCCGACGAGGGGCCAGCACTCGGGGATCTGCCGGGCTGGGAGCCGGGGGCTCTGGCCCTGGTGGCCCTGCAGGAGTGGATGCCTCAGCCCTGCCTCCACCAGTGGGCTTCCGAGGTGGCCCCGAGCACGTGGTGAAAGTGGTGGGTGGCCACGTGCTGTATGTGTGCGCGGCCTGCGAGCGTTCCTACGTGACCCTGTCGAGCCTGAAGCGGCACAGCAATGTCCACTCATGGCGGAGGAAATATCCCTGTCGCTACTGCGAGAAGGTGTTCGCCCTGGCCGAGTACCGCACCAAGCACGAGGTGTGGCATACCGGGGAGCGCAGGTGAGCGGCCAGACGGGCCGGAGGGGTAGATGGGGCCCAGGGACCATGAGGTCAAGGGAGGGACCATATAGAGCAGGGAGCTGAGAAACTCGGAGCTGAGACTGGCCTGCTCCCCCACCCACCTACTCGCTTGCCCACTGGCCCCTGCTCACCTGCCCACCCTCACTCCCCCCTCTGTCTCCCTCCAGCCACCAGTGCCTTCAGCTGATGTATATTAGCACCTCCTCGGGCTATGACCTGGCTCAGCGCTGTGGAGAAGGCAGAAAAGGAAAGAAAAAGTTGCCCTCACAGGAAAGGACTGGGGAGCTCGGGCATGTCTGCCAGTAGTTAAAATATTCCAAACAGTACCTTGTATTTCTGTGCTGTGTCCCTGTTCACAAGACGTTTCCCCATTCTGTCATTTGTGCTTCAAAAGAAAGCTTTGTACCTTAGGCAGGGTGTGTGATTGTTCCCAGTTCACATAGACCAGCTGGAGGCCTAGAGTCTCCCAGCCGGTGGGGGCCCAAGCTGGGGCTCCTGAGGTTGACAGGGTGAGAAAAGCAGCAGGGAGGAGATGAGGGTGAGCAAATGGCTGAGGGAGGAAAAGGTCTGAATGGGGGACAGTACAGGACCTGGGAAGCTGAGGTCCCCAACTCAAGTGGCTCTCTTCCTGCCCTGTTCCCTGCTGTCCTGGCCCAGGTACCAGTGCATCTTCTGCTGGGAAACCTTTGTCACTTATTACAACCTGAAGACCCACCAGCGAGCCTTCCATGGCATTAGCCCGGGCCTCCTAGCCAGTGAGAAGACACCTAATGGAGGCTATAAGCCCAAGCTCAACACCCTCAAGCTGTACCGTCTGCTCCCCATGCGGGCAGCCAAGCGGCCCTACAAGACCTACAGCCAGGGCGCCCCCGAGGCCCCCCTGTCTCCAAGCCTCGACACGCCGGCCCCTGCAGCAATGCCAGCCAGCTCACCAGCCGGGCCCCCACCTGCCCCAGAGCCTGGCCCCCCACCCTCTGTCATCACTTTTGCCCACCCAGCCCCCTCTGTCATTGTCCATGGGGGCAGTAGCAGTGGTGGTGCTGGGGGTGGGCCAGCCAGCACAGGAGGGGGTCAGGCCGCCTCTGTCATCACTTACACTGCTCCCCCAAGGCCCCCCAAGAAACGTGAGTACCCACCTCCTCCCCCCGAGCCAGCCGCCACACCAACCAGTCCAGCCACAGCAGTCAGCCCGGCCACAGCAGCGGGGCCGGCCACAGCCACAGAGGAGAACAAGGGCCGGAATCCACGGGCTGGGAGGACTCTGACTTACACAGCCAAGCCAGTTGGTGGGGTTGGCGGGGGCGGGGGCCCCCCTGCAGGGCCTGGCCGGGGCCCCTCACAGCTGCAGGCACCACCTCCACTGTGTCAGATCACCGTGCGGATCGGGGAGGAAGCCATCGTCAAGCGCCGCATCTCAGAAACTGACTTGCGTCCCGGGGAGCTGAGTGGAGAGGAGGTGGAGGAGAGTGAGGAGGAGGACGAGGACGAGGATGAGGACGAAGAGGAGGAGGAGGAGGAGGAATCCAAGGCTGGTGGGGAAGATCAGCTCTGGAGGCCCTACTACTCGTACAAGCCTAAGCGCAAGGCTGGAGCTGCAGGTGGTGGCAGCGGTGGGGGCAGTGGGATGCCGAGAGGCCGCCGGCCGCCTCGCTGGAGACAGAAGCTAGAACGGAGGAGCTGGGAGGACTCCCCAGCGGCTGAGGGCCCAGCAGGGCGAGCCCGCGGCGAGCGGAGGCACCGCTGCGGGGACTGTGCCCAGACATTCACCACCCCAAGGAAGCTGCGAAAGCACCAGGAGGCCCACAGCGGGGGCTCCCATGGCTCCCGGGCTGGACGCAAGCCTTCCACCCGCTTCGCCTGCCCTCACTGTGCCAAGGTGTGCAAGACGGCAGCTGCCCTGAGCCGCCACGGGCAGAGGCATGCTGCCGAGCGGCCTGGGGGCACCCCCACACCTGTCATTGCCTACTCCAAGGGCAGTGCTGGCACCAGGCCTGGGGATGTCAAGGAGGAGGCCCCCCAAGAGATGCAAGTCTCCTCATCCAGCGGGGAGGCAGGTGGCGGGAGCGCTGCTGCCGAAGAGGCTTCGGAGCCCGCCTCCCTCCAGGACCCTGTCATCTCGGGGGGCAAGGAGCCTCCTGTGGTGCCAGGAGCGGGCAGCTATGCGTACCCGCCTGTGCAGGAATTTCCACTGGCCCTGATTGGTAGCGGCCGGGAGCCTGGCAGTGGCAGGGGGAAACCTGGAAGTGAGGGGCCGGTGGGGCCTGGGGAGGGGGACCGGATGGAGGGGATGGGGGCTGCCAAAGTCACCTTCTACCCCGAGCCCTATCCCCTTGTGTACGGCCCCCAGCTCCTTGCCGCCTACCCTTACAACTTTAGCAACCTGGCAGCTCTCCCGGTTGCTCTCAACATGGTCCTACCTGATGAGAAGGGGGGAGGAGCCCTTCCCTTCCTACCGGGGGTCTTTGGCTACGCAGTGAATCCTCAAGGAGCACCCCCTACGCCCCCACCCCCAGCCCCGCCAACTCTTCCTCCACCAGTCCCCCCTAAGGGAGAAGGGGAAAGGGCAGGAATTGAGAGAACCCAGAAGGGAGATGTGGGGTGAGTTCTGGGGCCAGTTCCCCCCTTTCTCCAGATGCTACCCTCCCTGAACCCCACCACCACTACCAGCGCCCTGGCCTCCCTGCCCCTTGGAAGCCCCTCCACACTCTTGTGCAGGGACTTGGGGGCCCCTGGAGCTCAGGGGTCAGGCTGCTTTGTGTGAGATTGTAGTTTTCCCATCTCCTGGGAAGGGATCTTGGGTGGTTCCCCTCTCAATTCTCCAGGAAATGGCCTCCATGAGGGGCAGGGGCAGTCCCCGTCCCTTCTCCAGCCCTTGGGGCAACTGAGCAATATACTTATATGAATCTCTACTCACGGCCCCCACCAGCTCTGAATGTCTAACCCTTCCCGGCTGATTCGTAAACCTAGGGGGAAACCATCTTTCTCCAACGATCACCCCTCGTTCTGAAGCTTTCTCTCTTCCCCTACAACCCTTCCCCAGATGCCTCCTAGCACATTCCATTCTGTTTCTTCTCCCCACCCCACCCCAACTGAGGGTGGTGTGGCCCAGGGCCTGGACCAGACCATTGTGATACCCGCCCCCTGGGAGCACGGCTTTGGATCCCATTTTTCCCAGATTGGGTTTCTATGTCCCTGCTTCCTTCATGCTAAGATGCCATGCCTTCCTGGGCTTCCATGCCTTTGGATCTTCCATATTCCTCCCCATACTCCTGGACATGGAGACGGCCTCTTCCATTCCAGGTTAAGCAGGTGTTGGGAGGAGGGCTACCCCTCTGTTCCATGGCTGAGCACTTTCCCAGCCCAGGCAGCACCAGTGTTGACCCTGTCTTGACCGCCAAATCCGGTGAGCCCCAGATTCTTCCAAGGCAAAAGAGGTGAGTAGATCACACCTCTTCCTGCCTCTACATATGGCCTCTTCTGGGCCAAACCAGATTTGGAGGCCAGGAGGGAGGAGCTCCACATGAGATGGGGAAGGGAATCTACTTCCTCCCTGTTTTTTCCTGATGGTTTCTCCCAGACTAGACCAAATAGCCAGAAAAATGATGGGGGTTGGATGGGTGGGTGAGCCCAAGATTTGCACATGACCTCCCATCCTTATCTTTACCCCCACCTTCCCCAGTGTCACTCCCCTCACCAGTCACTCCAGATGGTTTGTGGGGAGCCATCGTACTTGCCTGGTGGGTTTTGGGGTACCCCCACCAACTTTCCTTCCAAAATAGCACCTTACACCCCATCTTTGACTCAGTTCCCCACACCCAAAGATCCTAGCCTAGGGAAGGGGTGCAGGGACCCTATAGTCCCTAACCCCCAATTTGCACTAGTTTACCCTGGTCAGGGGTCCCTGTATTTCCTTCCAGTGGGGGAGATGAAGAAATGTTTGCTCCTAATTGTCTTTGAAAACTGAGCCTCCCCCTCTGATTGGATGAACACTTCTTACCACCACCCCACCCCCCCACCCCCACCCCCCACACACAAACAGCTTACAAGGGGAGAGCCAGTTTGGAGGAGCAAATTTGACCAATGGGAATTAGAGGAGTGCATTTTTAAAAGGGAAAAAGTTGCTGTTGTGGAAATGGCAGCCTTTTGCCCAGCTACTGTGTTCTGGGGCCAAGATGGCTGCCTTCTCAGATCAGCTGGGAGGGCAAGATCATGGCTTCTGGAGGGAGGCGAGTTTGGGGGAGGGACAGGAGCATCATCCTGCCTCCTCGTCCCCTCCCATCATATAGGAAGGGGGAGAAGGTTTGCGACAGGCTCCTTGAATGTTGACCATGGAGGAAGGTCACTCCTTCATTCCCCCCCTGTCTCTTTGCACTTTTCTTGGTCTTGGCCACAGCCCAAGTGAAGAGTTTCCTACTGAATGTACCAAGTTCCAATTTTTTTAAGGGGGGAAAAATGTTTAAAACTGGGGAAAATGAAGAAAAAAAAATCACTAAAAAAGTCCCACAAATCTTGTTTCTGGCACTTTAGAAAAACTGCAAAAAAATGCGTAATAAAGAATACATATATATATCAACACACAAATTATATATATATTATATATATATAATATATATATATATATATACAGCGGAACCACAAGAGAGACTGAGAAGGCCTGGAGGCAGGGGTGGGTGTGACCCTGGTCTCCTATATCCTCAGCCTGTGCTCCTCCAAGGCAAAAAAGGCACAGGAGATGGGAGGGCTTGAGTATGGACCGGGGAATCTGAATTTCAGAATGGGTCAAAATTCCAAAACCGTGGTTATTTGGGGACAACTGAGATTGTAAACATTTATTTTTTGAAAATACGATTTAGGAAAATAGTTTCCCAAATTTGGTGGTTCTGGGTAACTAAAGAAATGGTGGCAAAGTGGACATTAAAAATATATGTATCTGAGCTGGGGGACTTGGATATTGTGAATTTCAGATGTTGGAAATACGGGATTTTGCGATTTCATCTTTTGGAAATTCTCAAGTCTTGTCAGTCTGTGCTCTCTCTCCCCATGTTCCCTGGGAAGAGGAGTGATGGCGGAGTGGGAAGGCCACTGGTTCTGTGCCACAGCTCGTGAGGTTTAGAATTCTACAGACTAGCTCTACACGTAGTGAGGACCCAGCTTAGAGAAACTGAGTGATATTTATCTCCGCATTTGTGTGTGTGTCCAACTCTCTAGGCCAATAAACCAACGAGACAAACAAACTGTGCTCCGCAGCAGGGTGACAGGTGCAATTATTTGTGTGGCTGGTGGGTCTGGGGGACAGGGACATGCTAGTCTTGTCCCGTGGGGATCCCTGAGTGTTAGAGCCCTATTCTCTCCCTTAGAACAACCTCTAGCAGTTGAGTAGGCATGAGGGCCTGCTGCCCTTCGGTGCTGTCCCAGCTGCAGGCTCTAGGACCAAGCTGCTTTTGGGCCAAGCTCCCGACAGAAACATGAGTTCAGTCCAGTTCACAGCCTGTTGTGCACAACTGCTGGGCACAAGATCTCTGTCCTAGAAGGGCCTTGCCTTAAACTGGTCCAACCCTTCTCCCAGAGTGAAAGGAAACTGAGGCACAAAACATATGATGGCCAGAGAGGAGGCAATGGCCTCTTTCCATTCCTAGCCTTCCCATTGACTTCAACTCCTTGCCCCCTCCCCTCACCAGTATCTTTTCTATTGTTATGGAGGGGTGGACAGGTAAAATTAGAGAAGCTGGTCAGGTGGGCGAGGGCTCTGAGGAATTCTGAGGCAAATGCATTGAACAGAGTGGACAGCCACTAATCAGCTCTAGCAGGTTGCTGCCAAAAGGGGTCCCAGGCCTAGTGTTATGGTTTTTAAAGTTTTTTCAAGAGAAGCCAGAAATCATTTATTGTACAGATGAGGAAACTGAGGCCCAGAGCAGTTTAGTGGCTTGTACAAGGTTTGAGCACCAAAGCTGGAACATGAATGGAAGTCTTTAAATTGCTTTTTTTTCTCGTTAAAAATACATGCTTTTAGAAAGAACTTTTTTTTTTATGTTAAAAGATAATAGTCATTTCAAAACAAATTATAGAAAGGCAAAAAGAAAGGAAAAAATGATCACTAGTCTAAATAGGCAAAGATAAGCACTACCAATGGGTGTATTTTCTTCCAATGTGTGTTTCCTATTCATTTAATTGTTAAGCACCTACCTTCTATTGGTCAGGACCTATGCCAGGTGCTGGGGATATATTCATGAACAAGACACGGTTCCTGCCTTTGTAAGGCTTACAGTCTCGTCCTTTGCTGCGTTTCATTGGGGCCTAGATGCTGATATTCAAAGGAGCTTCTTCAAGAACCCAAAGCGTAAATAAGCTGATGGTGCATTTCGGGTGCGCTCGCGGCCCCCGTCTGCCATACTAAAGCCCAGCCCTCAGTCCCACTCCAGTTCCTTCCCCCCGAAACGATGAGAGGGCTGGATTTCTGGTGAAGGAGTTAGGAGGCAGGGAGGGGATACGGCCTGAGAGTACCGCAGAACTTTCAGTTCAACTGGCTGGGGACCTGCGTCTCGGCCCTGCCGTCCTCAAGGAAAGGGATCCGCAGGGGGCAAGTGGTAGGTGGCGTCCAGGAAGATGACAAGGGTCCCGACGCTCGTGAAGATGATGAAGGTCCACAGGAAGAGACGGTCCACTACCATGGCCACAAACTGCCAATCTTCCTTCAGCTGGAGGTAGGCGGGGGACCCTGCTGCTGAGCCCCGGGCCGCGAGACCCACTCCCACGGCCCGGTACCTAACAGGGTATCCAGCCCCGATCCTCCAACCACCCGACAAGGCAAGCCCGCGGCGATGGATGGGCGGGAAGAACCAGTCGGAAACCAGAGGGCGGGACCAAAGGAGGCAAACTTCCAGTCGGAAACTAAGCTGAGGGCTGGGGGCGGAGGCTGAATCTCAGGGTGCCCTGCCCCGCCGTCATCGGCCTTACCGCGTCGTGGTCCTCCTGCTCCTGCAGCTGTCGAGCGATGTAGCTGATCGAGGAGACGACCTCCCGCAGCTCGGGAGGCAGGCCCACTGTCCGGTTCGGACCGTCGATAAAGCGCCGCAGGTCGGGGGCAAACAGTTCAGGCTGGAACCTGGGGGAAGCGTGACTGTTTGGCCACGCCCCTCGGCACCAAGGCCCGCCCCCCGGCAGGGCCCGAGCCCCGCCCCCGGCCCGCCTCCAATACCTTGCCTGGTCCCAAGACCTGAGAGGGCCCTTCAGGTTCTCCCCGCCAGCGGAGACCTCCAACAAGCCTCTCCAGCCTCCCGCAACTATGCCCACCCCTCTACGCTTGCGTTCCCACCTTCTCGCCAAGCAGACGGCTGGAGGGATACTACAGCTCCCAGGGTGTTCAAAAACAGCAGCTTCCGGGAGCAAGCGCCGCCTGCCTCCGCACGGTCTTTTGGGAATTGTAGTTCTCCCTCGCCCTTCTATGTGGGTGATGGGGAAGTAGGTCCTACCTGTTGGGTTTGGGGAAGAGAAAATCACTTGGCGGCTTCCGGATGAAATATTCATCTGTTCCCCGACCCCAGCCACTTCCTGGGGAATCTCTGAGGATTAGAGGAGGAGGCTCGGGCATCTGGTCTCTCTCAGGTTTGGGCCTCTTCAGACCCAGGTACCGAGGGAGCTTGTGGATGAAGATCTGCAGACGGAGTAGAAGAGGCGTGTTGGAGGGGGCCCTCATGCTTTCAGACCAGAAGGGAAGCTGTCAACCACCCCCACTCCACATGCCGGTTCCCGCAGACCTACACAGACAAAGAAATGCAACCACACAGCCCGAAGATCTCTTCAGCGAGTTGGGAGGCATCCTGACTGAAAAGAGAGGTGCGGGGACTCCCACCCTGATAGTACCCAACCCCTGAGAATGATTCCTGTGGACCCAGGACAGGCAGGATTAAAGCAGAGAGTATGGGAAATATGGAATGGTAGTGAAGGGGGAGGGTAAAATTCATTGTGCAAAGTTTCAAACCCAACCGGCCTTAGCACTTCAACAGCTCTCCCAGGTAGTTGTAGTTCTCCCCAAGGTCTGTGAAAGGGAAGGCTGGAGTTGGGGTTGGTGGGCATGAGGACTGATAACCTGGGAGGATGGCCTAGTGCTAGGATTGGGAGTAACACAAGTCGGGGGTGGAGATCTCTCTTACCTGTCGCACCCAAAGGGGCATTTGGTGAGTGTGGGGTGAGCGGTGGTGCAGGTTGAGGACCACGACGCTAAGGATGACTGAGAAGGTGACGAGGATCATAGTGAACATGAGGTACTTGATAATGATAGGGACCGACAGTGAGGTCTCAGGCACTTTGTCTGCCAGCAGCAGCAGGAACACAGTAAGGGTCAGCAGGGCAAAGATGGAGAGTCCCATCTTCTCCCCTTTGGGGGGACAGAGGGGAAGGAGAAGGATTAGGGTCTGCCAGAAGACAATCTCTACAGCATTCTCAGTGACTATGTTTCCAGCCCACTCAAGGACAGGCTTCTGGAAAGGTCATCTACATGCACTGACTCCCACATTTGTACTTCCAGTATGAACCTCTCCCCTAATCTCAGGCTCATATCCATCTCCCTACTTAACCTTTTCGCTTGGATGGTCAAGAGACATCTCAAACTTAACATGTCCAAAATCTAACTCCCTTACCACCAAAGCTTCTCCTCCATAATCTTCCCTAGCTCATAAATGATAAAACCCATGGAGTCATCCTCGAGTCTCCTCTCTCATCCCATATCCAATCCATAGCAAACCCTACTGGGTCTCCCTTTAACATATATCCTGAAACTCACTACCACCACCCTGATCCAAACCACAATCACCTCATGTCTGAAGGATGATGAAGGGCTCCCAAACAGTCTCCTTGCCTCTTTGTCCCCACCTACCCACCCACAGACAGTTCTTAGCAGAGCAGCCAGATTGATCTTGTGAAAATATGTAAGTCAGATCATACCACTCCTTTTCTCAAAACCCTCCAGTGTCTCCTCATCAACTTCTTCACAAAAGCCAAAGCCCTTACTATGGTCTGCAAGGCATTCCCATTCTCTCCTTGACTTCATCTCCTACCAGTTCTCCCCTTGCTTACTTCAGTTACATCAGCCTCCTTACTGTCCCTTGAGCATGCCAGGCACACGCTCACAACAGGACCTTTGCACTCACTGTTTCCTCTGCCTGGAACGTTCTTCTCCCACATATCTGCTTGGCTTATTCTTTTGCCTCCTTCCAGTCTTTGTTCAAATGTGCCCTTTTCAGTGAGGCATTTAATGACCATCATATATATATATATTTTTAAAGATTTATTTATTTATTTATTTATGCCCCCCCCCCTTGCTGCTTGTGCTTGCTGTGTCCATTCGCTGTGTGTCTTCTCCGTGTCTGCTTATCTTCCCCTTGCTGTGAGGTCCCACTGCATCGGCCCCTCGCCGTGCGGGCCGGCCTCCCCTCACAAGGAGGCCCCGGGAAATGAACCCGGGGCCTCACACATGGTAAACGGGGGCTCTATCGGTTGAGCCACTCCCGCTTCCTGTTGTGAGGGCATGCTGCATCAGCCCACTAGGCTGCGCGGGCCGGCCTGCCCTCACAAGGAGGCCCCGGGAAGAGAACCCGGGGCCTCCCATATGGTAAACAGGGGCTCTATCGACTGAGCCACTCCCGCTTCCCTGACCATCATATTTTTTAAAGGCAACTCCTTCCCCAACTCATCCTCCCCAATTTCCTTTCCCACTCAATTCCCCTCCTTAGCACTTGTCCTCTTCCAATATACTATATACTAGACATTTTTATTGACTGTCTCCCTGGTAGATCATAAACTCTATGAGGGTGGGGATTTTTGTCTCTTTTATTCACTGAGGTGAATAATTCCCAGTGTCTTGCACATAATAGACACTCAACAAATATTGTCCCATCAATAAACAGACCAACTCCTGTGGCTTTTTCAGGAACTACAAAGCAATTTGAAGGGTCAATTTGAAGCAATCTGAAGGGACAATTTGATGCGCCAGTTGGTTGATTTTCTTTGTGGCATACTACAGGCACTGCCACCTTCATGGAAGATATTGAAATGAAAGACTTTCATGGTCTACTCTACTTCAGTCCTTCAATTTTGGGTTCCAAGATTTGCCCCGCTTCAGGAGAAGGTTAAACTCGGAAGCCAGTTCTAGAGCTGCATCACTCATTTTTCCTAGACATAGGGGACTCGATGCCAGAGAGGAAGAAATCATGTTTTGACTACCAGAGTTAAGGATATCGTGTCTCTGAATCAGACTGGCACTGAGCTGGGTTGGAATACTGACACCGCCCCTCTATAACTGTGTAATGTCAGGCAAATGAGTTTAAACTCTCACAGCCTCTATCCTCCTCTGTAAAATAGGACCGACAATACAGTACTTCCCTCACAGGGTTGTTGTAAAGATTGGAATTATGTTAATATATGTAACATGTTCATTGTATTATCTTATAGCAAAAATAGTAAAAAGCAATGCCAGCATTTATATAGAACTGACTGAGTACCAAGCATAGTTCTATGGACTCAGTTCATTCTCACAGTAACCCTCTGCATAGGGACAGTAATTGTCCCCATTCCAGATCGGGAAACTGAGGTGCATAGAGGTTAAGGAATTTGCTTCAGATGACCTGGTTGCTGCATTATGCTGCCTCACAGAGAAATGTTGGCTGTTGTTGCCCAGAGAGATGGGAGGTTAAGGGAATACAAGTGAATGTCTGGATAGTGGGAGAGGAGGAGGACGGAAATGGGGAAAGAGACGGGAAGCATTGTCTAAACCTGGGAGTTTGTTGGTCAAAGAGGAGCTTTCATGGATGAGATCCTAGGACTCTAAAGAGAAAGAGTCCAGGTGTTCCATCACTGGGCTGGAGACAGGGAGCAACAGAGGGGAGGCAAAACCTGTAGTTGGGCGCACTTGGTGGGAAGGGAAACTTGGATCCAGATGGGGTCGCCCTGGTTGAAGGGAAAACCTAGGTGGATTGGCAGGAGCAACCCATGATGGCCCAGTTGGGAGGAAAATCCGCCTGCATTAAGGCTGAAGAAGGAGTTTAACAGTGGGAAGGAGGGCTGAGGCCCCTTCCCCCTCTTACCTGCATCCGGAGGCAGGTAGAAGACAAAGATGGCCAGGAGAGTGATGAGGACACATGGAGCAATGACATTGACCAGGTAAAAGAGAGGCTTCCGTCGGATGATGAGGTAGAAGATGACCTCCTGATGCTGTCCTTCCCCTCCTCCCCGAGGATCCCCAGGAGGCTGGATTAGCCTGGAGGGTTTATGGATAATCTCCCATTGGCCATTTTCTGGGTGGAGGAGAGTAGAAGAACGGGACACAGGTGTGGGAGCTGTCCTAGTTGGTGCCAGGTATGGCTTGCTCTGCTACATGCTAGCCCTAAAGGGGCAGATGTGATAAGGAGCTAGTTGTGGACACTGGGCTGAGCAGCCTATCTCTAATGAATTTGGACAAGCCTTAATTTCCATATCTGTGAAATGTAGATAGTCATACCCTTTTTCCCAGAGACGACCCCCCAGAGTTGTAACATCGTTGATGGAGACTATTTAACAGCCTGTTGGAAACTGGAAATCATAAAGCCCATGGGCATGGGGGCCATGCCCACTCACCAATGAAAGTCCCTTCGTGAATGTGGATTTCCTGCAGCTCCTGCCCATCGGGGCCCAGGCCGGCCTGTAGGCTGACCTCTGAGCTGTCATAGCTGTAGGAACTGAACACCATAGTGCAGTTCTGCCAGTCGAAAGGGAAGTAGGTGACCTGGATGGAGCGGGGAGTCACTAGAGCTGCAAGAGAACTGGTAGGGGCTGGAAGCGTCTGGGAGGTCATAGGGAAGATCACAGGGGAGATCGGGGTCAGAGGATGTAGGATACTGAAGAGATCACCGGGGGAGAGCACAGGAAAGTGGGGTCACAGGAGAACTGACGGATTATTAAGGGAGGCCATTGAGGAAATGGGGGGGGGTGTCACTGAGGAAAACTGGGAGGTGGATGGAAGAGTACAAAGAAGATGAAACTCAGCAGAGAATCAGGACGGCAAAAGAAATGAGGAACATGGGGAATAACGGAGGAGGAATGGGAGCCGCTGGGGAGTCAGGGTCTCTGAGAGGGAGCGTCCCTAAGAGCGCCTTGAGCTTCCTAAGAGGGGCCGGAGACCTGGATGCTGCAGCTGCTGCGATAGATGCCCGGGGGCTGCCAGCGCACTGAGCCGCCGGAGGACACCACGACGTTAATGTCCAAAGCGAAGTCAAAATTTCCGTCATTGCTGCAGGGGAGGGATCTACTCAGCTGGGATCAGGCCCCGCCCCTCGGAGGCCCCGCCCCACCCCCCAACCTCTGGGAAGATCCTACTTGTTCATGAGCACCACGTCTGGTAGCCACACGGCTTCAGCTGTGATGCGGAGCGAGTCAATGTTGTCGTGCTCCGCGGGGTCCCAGCTCAGCCTGTAGTCCGTCCACTCCTAGGGAAACAGAGGCTGAGGGGCTGCCTAGCTAGGGCTGGAGGCCGAGAGGGAAGCCCGAGAAGGGAGTGTAAGGCAGGGAAGTAGCGCGGGGTAGGGGCTGTGGGTCAGGAGGCCGGAGTTCTGGCCCCGGCTCCGCCTTCACTCGCTGGGACCCACATCACCTAATTTCCCGTTCCCCCGCACTGGGCCCCAATGTTTCCGTCTGTGAAAATGAGGAGGTTGCAACTAGCTGTCCTCTAAAACAGTGTTTTTCAAACTGCAGTTTGTGGGTCGCGAAACAAATTACTGGGCCAAAACCCATGCTTAAAAAAACAAAAAGAAAAGAAAAAGAAAAATGCATGGAGTGCAACTCCCGTAGTAAAGGTAGGTATTGTCTCCTGAAGCTTCTGTTTTCTGGATCGTGATGCAAAAAGTACTCTTACTGGGCTGGATATTCGAGGAAATTGTAAAGGCAGCAGAAAGCCCACCCGACCCCGACCCCGACGGTGTCTCCGTACCAGGTCTAAGTACACTTTTGTGCTCATCTCCTCATCCTTCTCGTTCTAGAAGGGAAAAATTTAAAGGGCAGAGGTGAAGTGGGGCGCGGAGAAAGGAGGGAGCTCGGCCGTGCTCTTCTGAGCCCCACCTTCTTGGGCCCAGGCCCCGCCTCTAGCTCGGAAACACCCCTTCCTGCTATCCGCACGCCCAGCCTGTCCTTCTACCAGTCCCGCCCCCGCCCACCCCTCCATCGGGCTCGGGGCCGGGCCCCGCCCACAGCTTGGAATTCACGCAGCCGCGAAGCGCCGCCCGCTGCCTTTTATTGTCCAGGTCCCGCGCCAAGCTCCGCCCCAGCCCTGTGTGCCCGCCCTCCAGCCTGTCCGCCGCGCCCAGCTCGACTTAAGACCCGCCCAGAGCCCGTCCATCACCCCACCCGGCTCCACCCCTGGGCGCCCAGCAGCCACGCCCACGGCTTGCCCATTGGTTGGATTTCGACCCAGTCTTCGCTGACGGCTCTGCTGGCTCTCTCTGCCGGGCTTCGCCGCCCGCCCCAGCCGCAGCCAGTCCATGGTCCTACCCAGCCCAAGGCCACGCCCCCCCAGCCTGTCGGCGGGCCCGACCTCAACCTCGGGCGCGAGCCCTCACCAGGCTGATGAGCTGCGCCAGGCTGAGACCAATGCTGACCCCGACGCGGTCGCCCACCTCCCGCGCCGGGCGCACCGAGCTGTCATAGCCCGAGAAAAGTTTCTCGCGGAGCCGGCCCTCCGCCTCCGAGCCGTGGGCGCCTGGGAGAGGAGAGCACTAAGTGAAGCCACGGTGCAGGGCCACGACCCCGGCCCCCGGCACTGCCCCCTCAGGGTCCAGACTTACCCGGGGCGAGCGGCGCCCCCAGAGCCCCCAGCAGCAGCAGCAGCAGCGCCCCGGGGGTCATAGCCCAGCCGCGCCGCTCAGTCAGTTTCGCTCCGTGAGCCGCCGGGACTGCCAGCGCAGGGGAAGTGACGACGCGCCCAGGAATGTGCACCTGTTGTATGGGGGGCAGCCGCCAGCCCACCCGCTCCGCCCCCGGGCCTTAGTCCCGCCCGGAGCAACTGCCCCCGCGCGCCACCCACAGACAGACAACACTTCGTTGTAGAAATCGTCTTTAATTGAGAAAGCGTGGAGTGGAGACCCAGACGCCTGGGAGAGGCGCCAGGAGATGGGTGGAGCCTGAGTGGGGTCTGGGTGGGTGAGGGGGCATCAACCCCTCTAGCAACAAGCCTGAAGTAGAAAGAGCCTGAGGAGAAGTGACCTGACTGCACCCCTGACCCTCCATCAGGCGCTCCAGAAAGAAATGGAACCCAGGCCAGGTCTGAGGCTACTGGGAGTTTCCCTCCTAGTTCACTAGTGGGTTCCAGGTCTGCCCCTAGCTCTCCACGTGTTCCAGAAAGATTTGGTCAGGCCCTTTTTGTGCACCTAAAATCCAGCTGAGGTTATAAGCTGTAAGGTAAAGCAAGTTCTATTTCACTTAGAAGCTCTAGGGGGTGTATGAGGTCTAGAGCCAGAGGCCCTCATCCTCCTTGGCCTGACCTGTAGGGGAAAGGGGTGGGACTTATTGCTGAATTGGGGTCTCTTGATGAGGGTCAAGGTTGTGTTCCACTTGTCCTTTTTATTACAAACCCATTACTCTAAGGCCTCAGCTTTAAAGAGGACCTGGATGGAATTCCGGCTGAGGTAGCTAAGTGTTCACATCCCCCCAAACCCAGGCATGGGTCCCACCATGCCACAGTTTTGGCCCCTTCCCCATCCCAGCTTCCCTACTATGAGCCAGGGATTCTTCCAAAACTCCTCTGTCCCTTCCCAGACTCTTTTCCCCTGGCAGGACTCCAGCTGGGTTCCGGGAGATAGAAACTGCATTTAAAAAAAGTTTAGCACTCTATATGGAAGACTAAGAGTTTTAGAAAATTATCTGAGAAAAACAAATGATTCTCAATTCACCCAGAACTTAGTTCTTTATGAATCATAGCTGGGTCCATTCCAAAACCCAGTCTTAATGAGAAGGTGGAAGAGTGGGTCTAGAACTTACTCTAGATATATCTCTATACATCTAATAATATGGCTATACAGGACCCAGTTCCATCCTGGAGGAAAGAGCTGAGAGTTGTGGTCAATGTCCTAGAGCTGAGATTCTGGAGGAAGTATGGCTTCATATAGGTTTTATTGTTTTGTTTTGTTTCATTTTTGCAGAAATGGAAAAGCCAATTAGCTTCATATAGGTTTAGAAACCATGATCTAGAACTGGGTGTCTCTGGGATAAGAAGGTTAAGCCTGTGGTGATCTGAGAATGGTCCCAGTTCAGGCCAAGGCCATGGCTGGGCAGGGTTCAAATCCAGCCTCCCTCTACTTGGAAACCAGGGGTCTGTCTGGGTCAAGGACAGAAGCCTGATGGATCCAGAACAGAGCCTGGAAGCATGCCTGGGTTCCAGCATAGTGCCCTAGTGCAGAAATGGCCCTGGCTGGGATGCCTGGCATTCCAAAACCTGTCCAGACCAAGACAGACAGTGGAATTAGAATAGAGGGAAACTAATCCTGAGCTCCAAGGGATCTATAAATCTATGGCTCGGTGACAATGAAGATGGAGCATAGGGCTCTGGGAACTGGCTGAACCTCGGGTGGGGAGTATTATCCCCTGGCTCTATCAGTTTTGGAAACCCCAGCACCATCTCAGGAAAAGGCTTTGGGGGTATGTGAGTGTGGAAGGAAAGAAGAGATTGATCAGCCAGGACCATTTTCAGACACCACCACCCTCCGGTCCCTCTCCTTCCCAGGCTCAAGGATCTCAGGGTCTTAGCAGTCCCGGAAGTCATAGCCAGTCCCTAGGCGCCCCCAGGGAAGATCACCCGGTGGGACCTGGCTGCTCAGGGCATGGGTATGGCAGGCAGCGGGGAGGGCAGGGCCGGGAGACAGGCCTTGGTGGTGGCTGGCTCAGTGGAAGTGCAGGGAGCCTCCAGCCCAGGAACTACATTTCAGGGGGCAGGGGGACTGGAAGGAGAGGTCTCAGGGACACTGTGGAGAGAAGGCTCCCGGTACAAGGCCACTGTGAAGGGGAGAGAGAGAGGAGCAGGGAAGGAAAGAGTTAGGCACACAGACACCCAGGCAGAGCCAGAGCTCTGAAAGGGTTCCCTTCCCCTATACTCACCCTCTGGGAACCCCAACCCACAGGAAGAAAGCTCCCCAGATCCCCAAAGCCTGTTACAACAGGCTTGACCTGTTGTAACAGTGGTCCTCTTGCCACTTGTAGCCTGAGATGTGTGTCACCAAATGTCCATGTCAAGGTCAACACCCTCCCAGGTGGTCCACCTTTTCTTGAGGACATACCCTCCAGGAGCTTTGGCACAAAGTGGGCAGCTGCCTTGGTCTTCTTGACTCGGTTTCCCTTCATGACCCGGCCTTCCTTGTCCAGGCCTAGGTACCAGGCCCGGCCAGAACTGCACTGGCGGTAGAGAGCAGAGGCGTACAGGACGTAGTAATTCTCAAAAACACACTCTTTAAAGCGACACTCAGCTGTGAAGTGTGGCTGAGGAGACAAAGACCCAGAAAGGCACACACAGACAGACAAACAGACACATCAGTGGGCCAAAAGGAGCCCTGGGAAGGAAGAAGCCAGGATGTCATCATACATGTCCCAGGAGCAGGGGGAGGGTGTGTCCAACTTCTGAGTCCATGCAGAAACTGGGAGCAGAGGGAGGAGGGAGCGGCTATAGGCCCCTAAGGGCTAGACTTTGGGGGGCCCAGAGTAAGACCCCTTCTCTGCACTCTATCCCCACCTCTCATCATGCCCTATCCTGAATGACTCTGGGGAAGTGAGATAATAAAATCTGGAGGAGGTGGAATGAGAAGTAGGGGCCCCAGAAGGCTGAAGAAGTTGGACCCCAAAGAATCTGGGGGTATTTGGGGGGGCATGTGAGGAGTAGGGATTGGAGGGCACTCTGCGGTGAGCAGTGGTGACAGGCCACAGCAAAAGCTGGGGGGAAAGGGAGCCCTGGGCTGCAGGAGGCCTGTGGTTGGGGAAGGCTGTCTGCTGGGGGCATCTCCGGGACCCCAGGCCACTCAGCCGCAGGGTCTCACCGAGCTGTAGAGCAGCCCCTCGGCATTCATGGCCATGTAGTGGCCCAGCTTGGCACTCTGGATGGTGACCACACGGAGCCCCACAGGGATCAGGTTGAAGTGGGCTGGGGTGGAGAGAAAGGGCATCAGCACCCAGGCCTTGGACCCCCACCCATGCATGCCCCCCCTTTCCCCCACTTCTCCCCTTGGGGGTCCAGGTGACAGACTGAAAGCAACAGAGGCTGAAGAGGGAGTAGGACTGTCACCTCCCACCCCCATCCTCCCCCTCTTCCCAGTTGGCTTCCCCTCTCACTGAAGGAGCTGGTGTCCTCTGGGGTGCCCTGGATGCTTCCGTCGGGATTCGCCTGGAGATAGAAACCCTGGCGGCAGAACAGTTTGGTGACGATGCCTTTGAGCTGAGGCTCTGGGGAGAGAGACATTCATCTTTGAAAATGACATGTCTGTTCCCAGAAGCATTCCTACACTTGGCAGGATGGGAGGAAAGAAAGGAGAATGGAGAAAAGGAAGGGGGTCCCAGGGCCCCAGCTCTCTTACCCTCTAAGCAAGCTCTCTCCAAGCTCTCTTTGACTCCCCAGAAAGCTGAGTGTGGGTCTCTTCTGCTTCCTCTAACCATGAGCTTTCCATTTAATTTATTGAAATTTATTTAAATGGTTTAATTCCTACTCCACAGCTCAATCAGAAGGGGAGAAGGGAAGGAGGGAGAAGAGAGAGAGAGATACATCAAAAGGCAGAGGAGAGAGGGAGACAGGCAGAGCTGCTGAAGGGGCAGTGCATTTGCGAATGGGGGTGGGGGGGCTGTAAGGTAACCACAGGGTAGGGGCACCCCCTC
>JAQZBX010022139.1:0-31783 GCA_029593785.1 Cabassous unicinctus | reverse complement strand
GGGGGGGGGGGAAGGTGCAAAAAGAATATTTGATGAAATAATGGCCGAAATTTCCCAACTCTATGAAGGACATACATATACATGTTCAAGAAGTGCAACATACTCCAAACAAGATAAACCCTAAAAGACCTACTCCAAGACACACAGTAATCAGAATGTCAAATGCAAAATATAAAGAGAATTCTGCAAGCAGCAAGAGAAAAGCAATTCATCACATACAAGAGATCGTCAATAAGATTAAGTGAATATTTCTCATCAGAAACCATGGAGATGAGGAGGCAGTGGTATGATATGCTTAAGGTACTGAAAGAGAAAAACTGCTAACCCAAAATCCCTTTTCTGGCAAAACTTTCCTTCACAAATGAGGGAGAGTTTTCAGACATTCACAGAAAACAGAAGCTGAAAGTGTTTGTCACCAAAAGACCTGCCCTACAAAAATTGCTAAAAGGAGTTCTCTAGGTTGAAAGGAAAAGACAAGATAGAGTACCCTGGAGCTGTATGAAGAAGTGAAAATCTTCAGTAAAGGTAACAAATGGGTAAGTGCAAAACACAATAGTATTATATCCTCAAAATATAACACTACTACTCCTAAATTGCTACAAGAGTTGGAATACAATTGAATAAGAAACAATCATATTTCCTGATAATGGACATGCAAGATATAAAAAGATAATGTGGTACAAAAACAGTATTAACAGGGGAAACAGAGAAATATGGGAGCAGAGAACGTGTATGCTACTGTATGTTGGTATTTTTTCAAATTAGTAGGTTATACATGTAGGTTGTATAATACAAACCCTAGAATAATCAAAAAGAAAGTATTTTTAAAATACACAAAAATGGAAGTGAGAAAGGGATCAATTAGATACATCACAAAAGATCAACTATAAAGAAAAGGAGGTTGCAAAAAAGGAAAAGAGAGACAAAGAAAAAAACATATGATATAATAAAACCAAAGGACAGAATGGCTGAAGTAAGTGCTGTCTTCATAGTAATACAGTGAATGTTAAAGGATTAAACTCCCCAATCAAAAGACACAAATTGGAAGAATAAATAAAAAAGCATGATCCAACTATATGTTGTTTGCAAGAGACACACCTCAGACCTAAAGACACAAATAGACTGAAAGTGAAAGCTTGGAAAAAAGATATTCTATGAAAATAGTAACAAAATGAGATCTGGGGTAGCTATACTAACATCTAACAAAACATACTTTAAGTCAAAACCTGTTACAAGAGACAAAGAAGGACACTATATATATTTTAAAGGGGCAATCCACCAAGAAGAAATAACAAATATTTATGCACCTAACCATGGTGTCCCAAAATAAATGTGGAAAACACTAGCAAAACTAGGAAGGGAGAAACACATACATCTACAATAATAGTTGGAGACTTCAATACACTTTCATCAATAGATAAAACATTTAGAGGCAAGATCAATAAGGAAACAGAGAACTTAAATAATACGATAAATGAATGAGACCTAACAGATATAAAAAATATTGTACCCCCAAACAGCAGGATACACATTCCTCTAAAGTGCACATGGATTGTTCACCAGGACAGACCACATGTTGTATCACAAAACAAGACTCAATAAATTTTAAAAGATTGAAATCATACAAAGCATCTTCTCTGACCAAAATGGAATGAAGCTCGAAATCAGTAACAGGCAAAGAACTGGAAAATCCACACATATATATAAGCAAATAACACATTCAAACAATCAATGGGTCAAAAAAGAAATCTCAGGGGAAATCAGTGATATACTGTCATGAAGAAAAATGAGAACACGACATATCAAAAATTATGGGATGCAGTGAAAGAAGCGTTAAGAGGGAAATTTATAGCCTTAGATGCTTACCTTAAAAAAGAAAGCTTAAATCAAAACCTAATTGCACACCTGGAAGAAACTGAAAAACACCGACAGCCAGGAAAAAGAAAGAAACAACAAACTGTAGAGAAGAAATCAGTGAAATAGGGAATAAAAAAACAATAGAAAGGATTAACAAAACCAAAAGTTAGTTTTTGAAAAGATAAATAAAACTGACAAACCTTCAGCTAACTGACAAAGGAAAAGATAGAGAGGATGCAAATAAATAAAATCTTAAATGAGAAGGTGAAGATTACTACTGCCCCAACAAAAATTAAAAGAATCATAAGAGGATACTATGAACAAACATATGCCAACTGTGGAGTTGTATGTATAAGAAAAAAACATATTCTTAAACTTAATACATTCTCATGGGTATGAACCCATCTAAGTACGAACTTTTCACCACTGAATAAAATGTTAACTGTGAGTTTTTCATATATTCTGTTTATGGTATAGAAGTTTCCTTCTATTTCTATCTTTCAAAGTGTTTTATCAATAATGGATACTGGATTTGTCAAATGCCTTTTTTGCATCGAGATGATCATGTGATTTTTCACCTATGATTTATCAATGTCGTGTATTATGCTGATTGATTTTCTTGTGATGAATCACCCTTGCATGCCTGGGATAAAACCCACTTGATCGTGATGAATACTTCTTTTAATATGTTGTTGGATTTGATTAGCAAGTATTTTGTTAAGGAATTTTGCATGTATATTCTTTAGGGAAATGGGTCCATAATTTTCTTGTTCATAATATATTTATCTGGTTTTAGTATTAGGGTGATGCTGGCTTCATAAAGTGAGTTAGGTAGTAGCCCCTCCTGTTCAACTTTTTTGGAAGAGTATGAGCAGGATTTGGTATTAATTCTTCTTGGAATGATTGGTTGAATCACCTGTGAAGCCATCTGACCTTGGGATTTTCTTTTTCGGGAGGTTATTGATGACTGATTCAATCTCTTTACTTGTGATTGGTTTATTCAGGTATTCTATTTTTTCTAAAGTCAGTGTAGATTGTTTGTGTGTTTCTAGGAAATTGTCCATTTCATCTATGTTGTCTGGTTTGTTGGCATCCAGTTTTTCATAATATCCTTTTATGAGCATTTTTATTTCTGTGAAGTCAGTAGTCCCCCACCCTCATTTCTGATTTTATTTGCATCTTCTTTTTTTTGTTGTTGATTCTCTCTCAATTTCATTTATTTCTGTCCTATTTCTAATCCTCCTTATTTCTTTCCTACTGCTTGCTTTAGGATTCGTTTGCTGTTCTTTCTGTGGGTCCTCCAGGTGTGTAGTTAGGTCTTTGATTTTTAGTTCTGTTATTCTTTTTTAACGTAGGGGTTTAAGGCTATAAATTTCCCTCTCGGCACTGCCTTTGCTGTATCCCATAAGTTTTGGTATGTTCTTGTTTTCCTTCATCTTAGTATATTCATTGATATAGTATATGTATATGTTTATGTATATGTATATAGTATATGTCTTGATATATTTACTGATTTCTGTTGCCATTTCTTCTTTGACCCACTGACTGTTTAAGTGTGTTGTTTTGGGAATTGTGGGAAGATAGCATCAGATTTGGCAGGCAGGGCTCAATTTTCTCACAAAACCAATGGCAAAAGAGCCAAAAGCTGTCCAAGGGACCTACTTTGGGGGTCAGCAGACCAGGACAGTGTGACACAACTCCCAGGAGGATAAGGGACAGAGAGACAAAGAAATTAAAACAACAAAAATGTTTTACCAAACCCCTGGGATGCCAGGAAGAGCTCCCCTCCCCAACCCCGAAGACATTAGGCTGGGGTAAAACCCCTGACTCACTGCAGCTAACAGAGAGGGAAACAGATATCTTCCTGTCTGTCAGCTGTCACAAAGGAAAAGGGTGGGGGTGTTGGGGGCTTTTCTTCAATGGATTGGGCCAGCAGAGACAGCTTTGACTATTGGCTCTGGCCAGACCAAAAAGAATATTTGAGGAAATAAGGACCAGAAAAAAGGACAATGCACCCCAAAAAGAATAAATCCAAATAGATTTACCCTGAGATACCTACTATTCAGAATGACAAGTATCAGACATAAAGAGAGGATTCTGAAAGCAGCAAGAGAAAAGCAAAGCATCACATACAAGGGAACCTCAAAAAGATTAAGTGCCGACCTCTCATGAGAAAACATGGAGGAGAGAAGAAAGTGGTATGATGTATTTAAGGAACTGAAAGAGAAAAACTGACAGCAAAGAACTCTGTATCTGACAAAGCTGTCCTTCAAAAATGAGGATGAGTTCAAAGTCTTCACAGACTAAACAAAAACTGATATAATATGTTACTAAAAGACCAGAATTACAAGAAATACTAAAGGGAGTGCTGCAGCCTGAAAGGAAAAAATAAGGGTGAGAGATTTGGAGAAGAGCGTAGAAATGAAGATTATTAGGAAGGGTAAATTAAAGGCTAAAAAGACAGACATTAGTACGATATGACAACAGAAAGCAAAGGACAAAATGGATGAAGTAAGTAATGCCTTTACAGTAATAAAACTAAATGCTAACAGCTTGAACTCCACAATCAAAAAACTTAGGCTGATAGAATGGATAAAATTAGTATAACCCATCTACATGTTGTCTACAAAAGACTCACCTCAGATGTAATGACACAACCAGGTTAAAAGTGAAAGGCTAGAAAAAGATACTCCATGCAAATAGTAACCAAAAAAGAGCTGGAGTAACAATACTAATAGCAGATAAAATAGATTTTAAATGCACAGCTGTTATAAGGGATGAAGGTCATTATATATTAATAAAAGAGGCAATTCACCAAGAAGAAATATTTATGCACTAAATATTTATGTACTTAACCTGAGTGCCCCAAGATAAATGAGGCACACACTGGCAAAACTGAAAGGAGAAAGAGGGAAGCAGCTGTGGCTCAATTGGTTGGGCTCCCATTTACCATATGGGATGCCCCAGGTTCAATTCCTGGGGCTTCCTGGTGAAGGTAAGCTGACCCACGTGGCGCAGTGAGGTGACGGCCCACACGTTGCGGTGAGCTGGCGCAGCAAGGTGACGCAACAAAGGGAGACAAGCAAACAGAGAAAAAAATGCACAGCAAATGGACACAGCGAGCACAAGCAGCAAGGGGGGGATATATAAATAAATAAAAATAAATAAATAAAAAAAACTGAAGGGAGAAAGAGATTACTCTGCAATAACAGTTGAAGACTTCAATACACCACTCTCAGTACTCAGTAGTGTATAGAACATCTGGACAGAGGATAAATAGAGAGCTTGAATAATATGATAAATGCACTAGACCTAACAGACATCTATAGAACATTGCACCCCTGTTTGAGCAAGATATACATTCTTTTCAAGTGCTCATGAATCCTTCTCCAAGATAGACTATTTGTTGGGTAACAAGATAAGTCTCAATAAATTTTAAAAGACTGAGATTATACAAAACACTTTCTTTGATCATAACAGAATGAAGCTAGAAATCAATAACAGACGGAAAACAGGAAAATTCATAAATATATAGAGATTAAACAACACACTCCTAAATAATCAGTGGGTCAAAGAAGAAATTGCAAGAGAATTCAGCAAATATCTTGAGACAAATGAAAATGAAAACACAACATATAAAAACCTATGGAACACTGAAAAGGCAGTGCTGAGAGGGAAACTTATAACCCTCAAAGCTTACATTAAAAAGGAAGAGGGAGCGGATGTGGCTCAAGCAGTTGGATGTCCACCTCCTACATGGGAGATGCCGAGTTCAGTTCCTGGTGCCTCCTAAAGAAGATGAGCAAGACAGTGGGCTGAAGTGACAGGCTGACACAGCAAGCTGACGCAATGAGATGACGCAACAAGGAGACAGAACAAGAGACACAACAAGCAGGGAGTGGATATGGCTCAAGAGAATGGGCACCTCCCACCCACATGGGAGGTCCTAAGTTCAGTTCCCAGTGCCGCCTAAAGAAGAAGACATGCAGACACAGAGAGCAGACAGCAAGCGCAAATGAGGGTGGGAAGAAATAAATAAATAAATAATAGAGAGCAGACAGTGAGCACAAACAACGAGGGGGGAGAGAAATAAATGACAGAAAGCAGACAGTGAGCGCAAACAATGAGGAGGGGAGAAATAAATAAATAACAGAGAGCAGACAGTGAGTGCAAGCAACGGGGGCGGGGAATAAATAAATAAATCTTTAAAACAAAAAGACATCATGCATGAAAGTCTTTATTGAAAAAAAAGAAGAAGAAAGCTTAAATTGAAGACCTAAGTGCACAGCTGGAGGAACTAGAAAAAGAACAGCAAACTAATCCTAAACCAAGCCAAAGGGAAGAAATAGCAAAGATCAGAGCAGAAATAAGTGAAATTGAGAACAACAACAACAACAACAACAAAGACATAATCAACAAACCAAAAGCTGGTTCTTTGAGAAGATCAACAAAGTCGAAAAACCCTTAGCTAGACTGACAAAGAAAAAAAGAGAGGAGACACAAATCAATAAAATCAGAAATGGGGGGGGGGCATTAACACTGACCCCACAGAAATAAGAGAGATCATAAGGGATATTACGAATAACTAACTGTATGCCAAAAAAACTAGACAATGTAGACGAAAGAGACAAATTCCTAGAAGCACACAAACCAACAATGACCCTAGAAGAAATAGAAGACCTCAACAAACCAATCACAAGTGAAGAGATTGAAACAGTCATCAAAAACCTCCCAAACATTGTATCCTGCCACTTACTGAACTCATTTCTTAATTCTAGTAGCTTTGTTGTGGAATTTTTAGGATTTTCTAGATATAGGATCATATCATCAGCGAATAGTGAAAGTTTTACTTCTTCCTTTCCTATTTGGATGCCTTTTATTTCTTTGTCTAGCCTAATTGCTCTAGCTAGAACTTCTAGCACAATATTGAATAATAATGGGGGCAATGGGCATCCTTGTCTTGTTCCTGATCTCAGTGGGAAAGCTTTCAGTCTTTAACCATTGAGTATAATGCTAGCTGTAGGTTTTTCATATATGTACTTTACCATATTGAGAAAGCTTCCTTCTATTGCTATCTTTTGGAGTGTTTTTATCAAGAAAGTGTCCTGTATTTTGTCAAATGCCTTTTCCACATCAATCAAGAGAATCATGTGATTTTTCTTCTTCAATTTATCAAAGTGGTTTATTACACTAATTGATTGTCTTGTGTTGAACCACACTTACATACCTGGGATAAAATCCACTTGATCATGGTGTATAATTCTTTCAATGTGCTTTTGAATTCTGTTTGCAAGTATCTTATTGAGGACTTTTGCATCTATATTCATTAAAGATACTAGTCTTTAATTTTCTTTTTTCATAGTATCTTTATCTGGTACAGCAAAGTGGCGGGATACAAGGAAAAGGTTAATATGCAAAAATCAATAGTGTTTCTAAATACTACTGATGTATCTGAGGAGGAAATCAGAAAAAAAAATTCCATTTATAATAGCGGATAAAACAATCAAATATTTAGGAATAAACTTAACCAAGGACATAAAGGACCTGTATTCAGAAAACTATAAAACATTGCTAAAAGAAACTGAAGAAGACTTAAATAAATGCAAGGACATTTCATGTTCATGGATTGGAAGACTAAATATCATTAGTATGTCAATTCTACCCAAACTGATTTGCAGATTCAATGCAATCCCAATAAAATTCCAACAGAATAGAAAAGCCAATTATTAAATTTATTCAGAAGGGTAAGGAGCCCTGAATAGCAAAAAATGTCTTTAAAAAGAAGAACAACGTTGGAAGACTTGCACTTCCTGACTTTAAAGCATATTACTTAGCTACAGTGGTAAAAAATAGTATGGTACTGTTATAAGAACAGACAGACTAACCAATAGAACCAAATCGAGAACTCAGAAATAGACCCTCACATCTACACTCAATTTTTAACAAGGCTGTTAAGCACACCCAGCTGCGTCAGAACAGTCTATTCAACAAATGGTGCTGGGAGAACTGGGTAGCCATATCCAAAAGAAAGAAAAAGACCCCTATCTCACACCTTGTACAAAAATTAACTCAAAATGGATCATGGACTTAAATATAAAAACAACAACCATAAAAGTCCTAGAAGAATATGTAGGAAAACATCTTGAAGATCTTGTGGTAGGTGGTAGTTTCTTAAACCTTACACCTGAAGCACGAGCAACAAAAGAAAAAAATAGATAAATGGGACCTCCTCAAATTTCAACACTTTTGCACTGCAAAGGACTTTGTCAAAAGGGTGAAAAGGCAGCCGACTCAATGGGAGAAAATATTTGGCAATCACATATTGGTATATGTGGAGTTTAATATCCATGATATATCAGGAGATCATACAACTCAACAATAAAAAGACAAAGTATTTGATTTTTAAAAGGGCAAAAGACTTGAAAAGACAATTGTCCAAAGAATAAATATAAATGGTGAAAAAACACATGAAAAAATGTTCAACATCACTAGCGATTAGGGAAATGCAAATCAAAACTACAATGAGATAAAACTTCACACCTATTAGACTGGCCACTATTAAAAAGCCAGAAAACTGTAAATGTTAGAGAGGATGTGGAGCGATAGAAATGCTTATTCACTGTTGATGTGAATGTAGAATGGCACAGCCACTGTGGAGGGCTGTTTGGCAGTTTCTAAGGAAGCTGAACATAGACTTGCCATGGGACTCAGCAATATCATTACTAGGTATATTCACAGAAGATCTGAGAGCAGTGACACAAATAGACATCTGCACACTGATATTCATAGCTGTGTTAGTCCTGATAGCAAAAATCTGGAAACAACTCAGGTGTCCATTAACTGCTGAATGGATAAACAAATTGTGGTGTATACACACGAAGGAATATTATGCAGAGGTAAGGAGAAATGAAGTCGTGAAGCATATGATAACATGGATGAACCTGGAGGACATTATGTTGAGTGGAACAAGCCAGGCACAAAAGGATAAATACTGTATAACTGTACTATTATGAACAAAATATATTATGTAAACTCATGGAATTAATAATTAGAATATAGGTCACCAGAAAATAGAATGAGGGTAGGGAATGGAAAGCTGATGGTTAATCTGTGCAGAATTGGTTCAAAGGTTGTTTGTAAATCTTTGGAAATGAATGGAAATGGTGAGATCACATCATGCTGCTCGTGACTAGCAGAGCTATTATAGGAGTATGACAGTGGTTGATAGGGAAAGCCTAAGTATATTTATGTAACTAGAAGGAAAGCTAAAAAATGTAACATGGGACTGTATGACATAGTGAAACCTCATGTAAAATACAAACATGGGCAACATTACACATATAAAACAGTTTATACAAAATATAAATACAAATAAACTAGAGAGAAGGAAATAGAATAGCTGCTATGTATAGCAGGAGAAACATAGATTGAGAGGTGATGAGTCTTGCTTGGTTGGTTGGTTGTTTTTTTTTTTGTATCATTATTATCATTACTGGAATAATGAAAATGCTCTGGGAATGACTGGAGTGATCGAATGCACAACTATGTGATTATACCAAATACCAGTGATTGTACACTTAGGATGAGTTTAAGCTTTATCAATATGTATCAATAAAAGTGATTTTTTTTTTTAAAGTATGTTGTTTAATGTCCATAAATTTGTGAATATTCCAGTTCTCCGCCTGTTTTTCTAGCTTCATTCCATTATGATCAGAGAAAGTACTCTGTATAATTTCAATCTATTTAAATTTATTGAGACCTGTTTTGTGACCCAACATGTGATCTATCCTGGAGAAAGATCCATGGGCACGTGAGAAGAATGTATATCCTGCTGTTTGGGGATGTGATGTATTGTATATGTCTGTTAGGTCTAGCTCATTTATCAAATTATTCAAGTTATCTGTTTCCTTACTGATCCTTTGTCTAGATGTTCTATCTATTCAGGTGAGTGAGTTGTGTATTGAATTCTCCAACTATTATTGTAGAGACATCTATTTCTCCCTTCAGTTTTGCCAGTGTTTTCCTAATGTATTTTGGGGCACCCTGGTTAGGTACGTAAATATTTATGGTTGATAGTTCTTCTTGGTGGATGGTCTCTTTAATTAATATATAATATCCTTCTTTGTCTCTTATAACAGTTTTTCATTTGAAGTCTATTTTGTCCAATATTAATATAACTACCCCAGTTTTTTGTTTGTTTGTTTGGTTGGTTGGTTACTGCTTGCATGTAACATCTTTTTCCACCCTTTCACTTTCAACCTACTTGTATTCTTGGGTCTATGGAGAGTCTCTTGTAGATAACATAATAGATGGATTTCATTTTTTTATCCATTCAGCCAGGCTGTGTCTTTTGATTGGCATGTTTAATCCATTTAACATTCAATGTTATTATGATAAAGATAGATCTTACTTCAAACATTTTACCCTTTGGCTTTTCTATCTTATTTTTGTGTCTCTTTTTATGCTTTTAGTTACCTTTACAGATAATCTTCATTTTTACACTCTCCTCCAAGTCTTTATCTCCTGGCTTTTCCTTTCAGCCTGTACAACTCCCTTTAGTATTTCTTGTAGAGAAGTTCTCTTAGTAACAAAGTCTCTCAGTTTCTGTTTATCTGTGAATATTTAAAACTCTCCCTCATTTCTGAAGGGCAGATTTGCCAGATAAGAGAATTCTTACCTCGCAGTTTTTCTCTTTCAGTATCTTTAATATACCATTGTCTTCCCATTTCCATGGTTTCGGATGAGAAATCTGCACTTAATCTTATTGGGCAACCCTTGTATGTGATGATTCATGTTTCTTTGGTATATCTCTTTTTATCTTTGGTATATGACATTCTGATTAGTATGTATGTATCTTGGAGTAGGTTTATTTGGATTTATTTCATTTGGAGTACATTGCGCTTCTTGGACATAGATATCTATGTCTTTCATAAGAGTTTGGAAATTTTCAACCATTATTTCCTTAAATATTCATTCTGCCCCTTTTCCCTTCTCTTTTCCTTCTGGGACATCCATGATGCATATATATGTGCATGCCATGCTCTCATTCAATTCCGTGAAATGCTGCTCATTTTTTTCCATTCTTTTTTCTATCTCTTCTTCTATTTGATATGGAATGCCTGTGCTTCTAGCACGCTGATCCTTTCTTCTGCCTCTTCAAATCTGCTGTTGTATACCTCTAGTATATTTTTCATTTCATCTCTTGTGCCTTTCATTCCCATAAGATCTCTTATTTTTTTTTACATGCTTTCAAAATCTTCTTTTGAAAAGAATATTTTTAATAGCCTTTATCTCTTTAACTATTTCCTTGAATTGATTTAGATTTGTTTGAACATCTTTGATTAGTTGTTCCAAATTCTTCCTTCAACTTTTAGTTCTGACTGCGTCATATCCTCCTGTTTCTTAGTATGGCTTGTACTTTTTTGCTGATGCCTGGGTGTCTGATTATTTTGATGCGTTTACTCTAAAGGTCATATTCTCTCATCCAAGATTTTGTTGTTGACTGGCTTTGTGTTAATATTCTTTGACACTTGTTTCATCAGTATTACCTAAACAAAACAGGGCCAGGGACCTGATCGGTACACACAGCAGTTCCAAATGGCCCCTAGGAGAGGGTCAGAAAAGATGCCAAAGCTCCCCAAGGTTGCACTTTCCTGGCCTGCCCAGCAGATGGCATTCTTGGCCCAAAAGCCTTCTTGACCTCTTCCTAAAGGTGTGCTTTCCTGGTGTGCCCAGCAGATGGCACTTTTTGACAACCTATTCCCCTGCAGCCCTATTTTTAGCTCTTCCAGGTCCCTGAGTTGGGTGGACACAATGGCACACAGCACTGGCCAGGTCAGGTTGAAACCATGAAACCCAGCAGTCCAAATTCACCAGTCAAAAGCTGGAACAGTACTGGGCCCTGTCCCACCCTGTTCTTGGGGAAGAGGATTTCTGAGCCCCTCTCAGAATGCAGCTGCCCATCAGACAAGGACCAGATGACCTGAAGCTATTTGCCCTGAGAGTGGAGGATGGGTGACAGGAGCCAGGGCCTAGGCAGTTATTCACAATCTCTCAACGTACTTTCTCCATCTCTTTGTCCCGCTTTTTCCTGGGTGCTGCTTTGTATGTACTTGATCTCCACAGTTCTAGAACAGCTGTTCTGGGCGGTTTCTCCCTGTCTCCTAGCTGTTTTTCTGGGAGAAAAGTGAGCCCTGCAACTCCTTAATTCTCTATTTTTCCAGGCCTTTTGATGAGGTTTCTTCAGTAAAGGTATAGCATGTCTCAATTAGGATGGGTCTTAATCCTTTATAAGCAGAATGAAATTCAGACAGATAGAGAGAAAACCAAGCAAGGTAAAAAGCTGAAATTCAACAGAACCTGTGAGAGAACTGAGAGGCTACCATATGACTTGCCACGTGACAGAAGAAGCTAAGAACTAAGGATTTCCAGGAGCCAGCCCCAGAACACAGTTTTCAGAAAGAAAACATCACCTTGAAGAGTCCCTGATTTGGACTTTTCCTGCCCTCAAATTCATGAGCCATTAAATTCCCATTGTTCAAACCATCCCTTTGCATGGTATTTACTTGAACAGCTGAGGAAACTAAAACAAAAACAAATTAGACAACCTAGATGAATGAGACAAATTCCTAGAAACACACAAGCAACCTACACTGACTTGAGAAGAAACAGAAGATCTTAACAAACCAAATACAGGTAAAGAGATTGAAACAGTAATCAAAAAACTTTCTTAAAGAAAAGCCCAGAACCAGATAGCTCCACAGATAAATTCTACTGAACATTCCAAGAATTAAAACCAATCCTGCTCAAACTCTTCCAAAAAACTGAACAGGAGGGAACACTACCTAACTCATTCTATGAGATGAACATCACCCTAATACCAAAGCCAAATAAAGATACTACAAGAAAATTACAGACTTATAGCCCTTATGAATATAGATGCAAAAGTCCTCAACAGAATACCAGCAAACCAAATCCAACAGCACCTTAAAAAATTATATACCATGACCAAGTGGTATTTATCACAGGTATGCAAGGGTGGTCCAACATAAGAAAATCAATTAACATAATACACCACACTAACAGAATGAAGGGGGAAAAAACATGTGATCATCTCAATTGACACTGAGAAAGAATTTGACAAAATCCAGCATCCTTTCTTGATAAAACACTTCAAAAAACAGGAATAAAAGGAAATGTTCTCAACATATTAAAGGGCATACATGAAAAACCCACTGCTAACATCATTCTCTATGGTGACCAACTGAAAGCTTTTACTCTAAGATCTGAAACAAGACCAGGATGCTCACTGTCACCACTGTGAGTCAACGTTGTACTGGAAATTCTAGACATAGCAATTAGGCAAGAAAAAGAAATAAAAGGCATCCAAATTGGAAAGGAAGAAGTAAAATTTTCACAATTTGCAAATGACATGTTCTTATATATAGAAAGTCCTGAAAAATCTATAAAAAGCTACTAGAGCTAATAAACAAATGCAGAGAAGAGGGAGGGTACAAGATCAACATGCAAAAATAAGTAGTGTTTCTATAGACTTAGTAATAAACAATCTTAGAAAGAAATCAAGGGAAAAAATCCATTTACAATTGCAACTAAAAGAATAATATATCTAGGAATAAATTTAAACATGGATGCAAACGACCTACACATGGCAAACTATAAAACATTGTTAAAAGAAATCAAAGAAGAACTCAATAAGCAGAATGACATTGCATACTCATGTACCGGAAGACTAAATTTTGTCAAGATATCAATTCTACCAAAAACGATTTACAGATTCAATGCAATCCCAAACAAAATTCCAACAGCCTTCTTTGCAGAAATGGAAAAGCCAATCACCAAATTTATTTGGAAGGATAAGGGGCCCCAAATAGCCAAAACTATCCTGAAAAAGAAGAACAAAGTTGGAGAACTTTATAACTTATTACAAAGATACAGTGGCCCAAGTAGCATGGTTCTAGCACAAGGATAGATATATATAGATCTGAGAGTTCAGAAATAGACCCTCATATTTATGGCCAATTCATTTCTGACAAGGATGCCAAATCCATTCAAGGGAAAGAATAGTTTCTTCATCAAATGGTGTTGGGAGAACTAGATATACATATGCAAAAGAAAGAATGGGGACCCACATCTCACACCATATACAAAATTAACTCAAAATTGATCAAAGATCTAAATATAAGAACCAGGACTATAAAGCTCCTAAAAGAAAACATAGGGAAGCATCTTCAGGACCTTGTGTTAGGCAATGGTTTCTTTGACCTTACAGCAAAGCACAAGCAGTAAAAGAAAAATAAACAGGACCTCAGCAAAATTAAAAACTTTTGTGCATCAAAGGGTTTCATCAAGAAAGTAAAAAGGCAACCTACAAAATGGGAGAAATGTTTGGAAACCACATATCTCTTAAGGGTTTAATTTCTAGAATTCATAAAGAAATCCTACAATTCAAGAAGAAAAAGACAACCCAATCAAGTCAGAAGACTTAACCATTTCTCCAAACAAGATAGTCAAATGGCCAAAAAGCACATAAAAAGATGCTCAACTTCATTAGCTCAACTTCATCAGTGAAATGCAAATCAAAACCACCCAGTAGAATGGCTACTATTAAAAAATCAAAACAAAAATAATAAGTGTTGGATAGGATGTGGTAAAACAGGAACTCTTATTCATTGCACATGGGATTGTAAAATGGTGCAACTACTGCTGTACACAGTTTTTCAGTTCCTCAGAAAATTAAGTATAGAATTACCATATAAACCAGCAATCCTACATCTAGGTATATACTCAAAACAATTGAAAGCAGGAACTGAAAGAGATATTTACACACTGATGTTGATAGCGGCATTATTCACAATTGTTTAAAGATGGAAGAAGGCCAAGTGTCCATCAAGAGAAGAATGGGTAAGCAAAACTTGTTATATACACAAAGTGGGATATCACACAGCCATGAAAAAGAACAAGGTTCTCATGCATAGAACAACATGGATAAACCTTGACGACCTCACAATGAATGAAATAAGCCAGAAACAAAGGACCAAAGATTGTACAATCTCACTTATATGAAACAATTAAAATGAGCAAATTAATAGGGTTAGAAACTAAAACTAGGTGGTAGGGAGGACTAGGGATAGGAAACTTAAAGCTTAATTGATGGGAGTGGATGTAGCTCAAGTGTTTGAGCACCTGCTTCCCAAGCACAAGGTCCCAGGTTCGATTCCCGGTACCTCCTAAAAACAAACAAATGAAAAAAACAACTGTCATTGGGGAGCAGATGTAGCTCAGTGATTGAGTGTCTGCTTCCCATGTACGAGGTCCTGGGTTCAATTCCCAGTACCTCCTTTAAAAAAAAAAAAAAAAAAAAAAAAAAAAAACTTAATTGGTACTGAATTTCTGTTGAGGGTGATGGAAAAGTTGTGCTAATGGACGATCGTGATAGAGGCACAACATTGTAAATGTAACTAAAAACACTGAATTATATATATGAATGTGGTTAAAAGGGGAAAGTTTAAGTTGTGTATCTGTTACTAAAATAAAAAAATTTTAATGCTTACAAATAACCTATAAAGATTATATAATGCATACTGACAACTGAGCAATCACCATATAATATATAAATATAAAAAATCTCAAGTAAATGTTTCAGTATTTTTTTTATTTACTTACATAAAAAGTACAGAAAATATATAAAACATACCTCTGATAAAAATGTTTGGGCAGATTTCTGAGCTCCTACATGGAGCAGATATTCATATACGTAGAGTGCTAACCTGGAAAATGAATAAAACATTTACTGAGAAAAGAAATATTTAAAATTCATTCTTCAAATAATGTACATACCTTTCTCTAGCAAAAATATTTTATACCATAAGTGACATAAACTCAATCCTTCCCATACCCTCTCAAATGGGAATTTATACATAAATTCAAGCATAAATAGGAGTTTATACATGTATGTTCACAAATAACTGAAAACTAAATAAAGTAGCACACAAGAAGTATCCAAATATGGAGCTTGCTTTGAATTATCTCTCTTATCGTTACCTTAAACCCTTTGTTATACCTAATATAATTAATAATTTATCATTAAACACTAATAATCCTCATACCCTGTTCTAAAGTATAATTATCTTTCATTAGCAAAATTAATGAATTGCTTTATTGGATCTTTCTAACAATTTCATGTTCTCCAATCTTTTTGGTTAAATAATCATGTAAATTCTAGCTGTTTGCACACCCATATGTCAAGAGAAACTGATTACTACAGGTGATAAAAGTCCATTTTAATATTTGTTTAGCAACCTCTCCTTATTCTCGAGGTTTGATTATTAAACTAATAATATTTTAGTTTACAAGAATTCAAATTCATGGCAAACCACAACATTACATAAACTTCAAAGATATCAGATGATATTAAGCATTTGGTGCTCATAGTTTAAAGGTTCACACAAAATTACATATAAATTTGTCACTCAAATATAGACTATTAAGTATGCAGCATGAACTTATACTACTCTCATTATCTTGTAGATTCAGAATTTTTAAGCTACACCATGTGGCTCAATTTCAGTTGAGCTGTTAACAAAATATTATTCATAAACCCAAATTAGTCTGAGGCAGTATTTTTAATGATATCTTGGACTGGTGCCCAGATAGCTCACAACAGTTCAGTTTCTGCTACACTATATTTACCAATATTGAACCAGGTTTACAGTAAACAATACAATGTAACAATAACCACAATTCTGTATAGCTGTACCACTTCTCCTGCCAAGAGAATTTTTGATAAAGATTGATAGCATTTGTAAAAATGAATATATTCTCCATTTTCATGAAAATACATTAAGTTTCTCCCAGGAATAGAGAAAGCCTATATAAATTCAGTTGCTCTGCCCATTTAATTCTTTTTCCCCATTCCCAAACTGCTAAAAACTTAAAAATGAGGATTATTCTATAGTTAATAAAAACCTTGAGAGAGAGTAGACATCTATTGAAGTTACAGATGAAAACCATTTTGCTGGCTATGAGTATATTCATATAATTTAGAAATATCTTCTAAGCTCTTCAAGTTGAATCATAGTTTCTAGATCAGAGCTTGTTGGGGATTAAAGCATGTCCCCCACAAAAGGCATGTTCAGGTCCCAAGCCTGTGGGTATGAACCCATTTGTAAATAGGGCTTTTGAAGATGTTATTAAAGAGCATCCAAACTAAATAAGGGTGAATTTTAATCTAATATGGGTGAAGGCCTTATAAGCAGGAAACTGAACATGGATAGAAGCCACTGGGAACAGCCAGAAGCTGAAAGTCAATGGAACCAGGAAGAGAAAGAAGATACTGCCATGTGCATTGCCATGTGACAGAAAAACCAAGCACCAAGGATCTCCAGCAGCTGACCCAGAATGTCTTTGGGGAAAAAGCACTGCCTTGCTGATGCCTCAATTCTGGACTTACAGCCTCAAAACTGTGAGCCAATAGATTTTAGTTTTTTAAGTCAACCTATCGTATGGTATTTGTTTTCACAGCTAGGAAAGTACTACAGTGCTTCTCAATTCATATTCTACTCTAATATATCTGAGGGATATGACATGCTCCTTTCAGTAACTGTCTCACTGTGGAAGTGTGACTTATCCCCAAAGCACATCGTAAAAAAGTAAGGGAAGTGGAATGTCCCTATAGTTTCTAAAAACAAACAAAAACCTACAGGTACTCCTTTTATTTATTTATTTTTTTTAAAGAAGCTTTAGATTACATAAATGTTACATAAAAAACATAAGGGATTCCCATATGTCCCCTTCCGTCCCCCTCCCACACTTTCCCACAGCAACAACATCCTTCATTAGTATGGTACCTTTGTTACAACTGATGAATACATTGAAGCATTACAACTAACCATGGACTACAGTCTGCATTATAGTTTACACTTTGTCCCCCACAATTTTGTAAGTTATGACAAAATACAAAATTCTTATGACACATTCTCCTCAAAAACACATACCTCACAAACCCTGTCCATCCACTGACCACTCTCAACACTATCATACCAATTGCTAACCATGGGAGCCGTTTTTTACTTTGGAAAAAGGAGAATATTCATCAATTTTTCCTGGAAAGACTGAGAAGCCTCAAAATCACCTGCAAGTGACACAGCTGCCGTATACCCTACTGCCTAACAGGGAAGAAATGTAGCCTCAGGAAATTCCTTGTGGCTTGTAAAACCCTGGGCCTAGTGCCAAAATAGAGGCGCAGGCTAGGTAAGAGGTCCAGGCCTAAATCAAAGGCTGATCAATAAGTATATCCCACCCAGCTTGGGGAAGTTGCAAGTAAGAGGCAGAGAGCGAAGCGGGAAGGAGAACAGATACCAGAACAGTCAAGGCCAGAGACAGCTGTTGCTGTGTATTGTTAATTAAGTCACTTCTTTGTAATCTTTTAATCTCTTTTTTGTTATCTTATAGGGGCTAATATTTTTTTTCTATGTTTTCGCAAATAAATAGCAAAAAATATACTTCTTTACAAGTAGAAGTAAATTCCCAATCTCTCTCCATAGGTCTAGAACAGTGATTCTAAAAATGTTTTAGAAGAGGCTCAGAATCAACAAGGGAAAAGGGTTTTCAACTAGATAACTGGAGAGATTCTGAAGTATTTTCCAAAGGGGTATGCCGGTTCCCCTACACTCAGAATATCTGCTGTTGCAGTCACAATTACCAACAGAGTTGTTGAAGTGGGATAGGGCTGAGAAAACCTATCTATAATGCCACCTCACACATCTTCCCTTGAACCAAATTAATGGTCCCTAGGCAGTCAGGACCTGTGTTCCAAAAGGACTGGCAGGGAGCAACACATGAGTAAACACCTAATGCACCCCACTGCCAGGATGACGCCACACTACATGACCAGAAAATTTCTAATATTTTAACTATCACCTCTGTGTGCACAGGATTATTGTTTGAAATTTCCAACAAAATGTTCCTTTCTAGCACCTTAAACTGGCCACATCCAAAGTTAAATTTACCTTCTCCATCTGTTTTCAGTAGCAGTGTTCACCTTGAATGAAACACAATTTTCCTGAGCCTTAGTTTCCTCATTTGTAAAATGGGAAGAAAAGCAGCTTCCCTTGTGGTATTGGCGAAAGAATTAGAAAGCACAGTAAATGATAACAATTACAATTTTGGCTAATTCTCTCACACCTAGTAATACACTACCAAATCACCTACAAGACTCTAATTCCACAACCTCTCCTATACTGCCCATTCCTTTCTATTCCTTTCCTGCTCCTCAGGAATGATAAGGAGCCACAGCTATAGCAGGAGCAATTTGCTTTAGCTTCAGTTACAGACATTACATATTTCCCATTTTCTCCCAGCAATAAGGACACTGGGACCACCAGAAATAAGTCTCCAGGAAGTTCTCAGGGAAAAACAAATACTGCAATAAAAGATACTGTCTGAAGGCAAATGATTTCAGGGGGGTGACAGTTTTTGCTCCTGTGCCTGGACATAAAAGGTATCCATCCTGCCAGATAAATCACAGCACGACCCCTTACCAGTGATATGAGATGACCAAACTTAAGACGATAACATTTTACTTTGACTCAATTTCTATTGTACAGTGAAAATTTTAAGATAAATATTGAATATACAAATATTTAAATGGTGCATACTCTCAAATTAACATTTTCCTTTTCCTTTTCAGAAATTTTAAGAAATTTAACTACTTCTGCTACATTAGAGTGGCTATTTAACTAGTAGCTTATAATGTAACCTAAATACATAGAAAAAAAATTAACAATCGTGGAGTAAGAGGTTGCAAAAAAATAGACACAGTCTTTTAAAATTTTTTTTTATGTTGAATAATGAAAACTCATATCAATGATACATGGGATGACGTATCTTTAAATTATCTTCATTTCATTCTAATTTTCAACTGGATATCAATAACTGAGCCATTTAAATCCTGGCCAACAATTCTAGAGAGCGAGCAAAGCCAGAAATGCAAAATATATCTGATATAGCTCAACACCTTCTTTACTCCCTGGTAACTACATGCTCTTAAGCTTTTTTTAAAAAAAAAAAAAGAACAAAAGGTAGAGACTAAAATGGAAAGAACACAGATAACAGCCAAAGCCTGAGACCACTGGGACTGCCCTCAAAACAGTAATTACATATCACCTACTCACAAAGCATTGCTAAACTCATTATCCCTCAATTAAATACACATGCACTCACAAATGTCATAGGGGACAGAACAGAAAAATCAACAATGACAAAATTCCACAATTCAATTCTATCAATCTCTAATTCTGATAGTGTAAAATCTTCAACCAGGCTTAATGAATTCAAAATCTCTAATAATTTGGATACAGACAGGTCTACAGTTTAACCTTTTAAGCTATTGAAGAAAGAAAACAGTGGGGAGGGGATCATACTTACTCTTCTGTTTATACACAATTTTTAACAAAAGTTGTTTTTGTTATTTAAAAGGCATTAAATTAAAAGGAAAGGAAAGACACATAAAAACCTAAATATGACTGCCCCCTTCAAAAATCAAATAAGATTAAAAATAGGATAGGCAATCAGTAGGCTGGCAAAGGCTAATATGCTTAGTATATAAAGAGCTTATTTAAAATGACCCTCCAGAATGTGAAGACCTAATTAAATAATGAGCAGGGCTGGAAGTGAAAATTCAAACAAGAAGCAGTAAGCAAACCTAAGCAAAATGTCTGACTTTCTAGTGAAAGACTCTAGAAACATTAAAGCGAGCAATGCCTATAAGCGTAAAATATCAAAGTGTACATTAGTATAGCTTTTCAGCAAAATAAGATAGCAAGGTGAAAAGGGGAGGGTGCAGAACAGCATGTATAGTATGATCCCATCTGTCCATACATTTGTATTCTTCCAGAGGCATTTAATGCATATACAGGCATAGGAACAAGTGTCACTCTCCATACTCCCCACTCCCCTGGAATCACATGAGTTCAAGCATTATCTTTTATTACAGGGCTGTTTGCCTAGGGACAGAATCCTGGGATAAGACAGCAACTTCTTTTTACTTCATATATTTTCTTCTATTTGATTATTTCCACTGTGCTTATATTATCTATTTAAAAAACAAAACAAATGAGGAAATGGGAAAAATTTTAAATAATAAACCTTTAATATACTGATCCAGCAATTTTTATTCTAAAATACTATTCTAAAGAATTAACCAGACCCAAACATTATTTGTATAACGATGCTTGTAGCAAAATTCTAGCAGTGAAAAACTGGCAACCTAAGTATCAGATAAAAAAGGAATAATTAAATTGTGATATACGTATGTGATGGGAAATATATTTTGGAAGAATGTTTAATGAAATAAAGAAGTGTTCATAATTCATTGTTAAAATTGAAAAAATCCATATATATATATATATAATGTGTACAAGACTAGAGTAGAAGGAAATATGAGTTACTTTTACTGGCAGAAACAATGATTGACAGATGAAGTTGAGGTAGTATAGATGGGGCAGAAAAGATAAGTAGAAAAACCGGTGTGGCCTAGTTGGAGTAAGGGGCAAAATCCCCATCACGTCTCAGAAGGTCTTGAGGGCAAATCTTGCTTTGGCATGACACTCTAACATAATGGAAGCTTTGTGTCTCCAATGAAAGACTAAATATTGTCCCTTTCATATTACATAAAAATAAAAACTTTGGCTACATAAAAATATTAAACCTCTGATCTATTTTCTGCAAACATTTTCCCTAGCTTTTATTTTGTTTTATATTGTTTTCTGGGGGGGCATTTAGATAATTTTTAACATAAAAATAATCAATATTAAAAGAAAAATACTCAGGTCTTATAGATAAATGGACAGAGACAATAACACATACCACAACTAATTTTAAAATATGTGGAAAATGTGAAACCTTCTTGGTATAAAAGAAATATATATTAAAGTAACAGTGGGATATACCTTCTCATTTAAATTTATAATACATAATAAAATGGATACCAAAACCCTTTTCAAAACTAATTTGGCAATAAGAACTTAACCTAAGAAATTACCCTAAATGTAGAAAAGCTTTATGCTCAATGACTTTTAACCAAAAAATATAGATTACCCACACACATGCAAAAAAGGAAAATAGCAAGATTTCCATTAAAAAAGTTTGCACTAATTTATGTTTAAAAACATAATGCAAAATTTAGACATAATCAATAAACACATAAATGACTTCTCTGTCCTTAATTCTTAAACTTTTAAAGTCTAAGATAATGTCACTACCATACTACCAAATAAAATATTTCAAATTTGCCTTTTAAGAATTACAAATTCTAACAGAAAAAGAAACTTTAATTTTTGCCATTCATGTGAAAATAATCTATTACATGTTTGCCAATAGGTGTTATCTAATAGTAAGAGGACAAACTGAGTAACTAATTAGCCTCCACAACTAAGACTGTCACTTAAGAGTTCTAATTACTGCAAATTTCCAACTATCCACATAAAAGAAGGGATTTTACAGTCTGGAAAAGGAATAAAGACCTTACTTCACTCAATTTTTTCTATAATTTAGCTATCTAATTTGAGATTAAATTTCTTCCTATTGAAAGAAATGGTCCGAAATAAGAAACTATGGGGAAGATATAAAAATGGGAGTTTCTAAGACAGTATTGTTAATTTGAAAACAGGTTTATAAGCCTCACATAAATAAAAGGTGAATACTACCTAGGGCTCAGAGCTAATTCCTAACTCTCTCTCTCTTTCTGTATACATATATATGTACATCAATATATATGCATGTATGTATACAGAATATATCTACATAAAACAAATCATTTCAAAAGGCAGCTAATAAAAATGACCTTTTAGAAAAAATCTTAAAGATAGTTAAAATGGACATGACTCTTTATATCATAGGATGTTTTAACCTTGTGAACAGGATTCATCGAGAGTGTGCCACTTATGGATAAGATTTAATTATCCTCACAATATTCCTATGAGTTATCCAGAGATAAGAACTATGTGTAAATATCATTATGCAAGTACCTATAAAATAAAAAGTCCAACTACCAATAAACAGCCATATCTGTCAACCTGACCATAATATCCTATATTTACTTTTCACTTAGGTCTATTTATTATCTATTGAAGAACATGTCTTTTGCAAGCTATCCTTTTAATATTGCAAAAGGATGTAGTGTTGAAACTGAAAAGCAAGATTATTTTCACATGAATGGCAAAAATTAAATTTTCATATGGGAAAACACATACCATCCAAAACTTCATTCAAAAAATGTGATAAATTATTTGTGAAGCATTTTGCCATCTTCTTACATTTAGTGAGGAAAAAATAAAAATGGAATTTAGTAAAAGTAGAGCCTTTAAATTAATGGATCCTGTAGTGGTTTGTAGCTCTATCTATCCCAGAAAAACATGTTCTTAAATCTAATCCATTACCATGTATGCTTCAATTAAAGTATGACCCACCTCATTCAGGATGGGTCTTAATCCTCTTACTGTTCTTTATAAAACAGAAAGCATACAAAGAGAGGAAAGAAAGCTAGGGGAGCAAGAAGCTGAAATCAACGAAACCCAGAAGAGAAGGGAGAGACCAGCAGAGGTTACCATGTGCCTTGCCATGTGAAGGAGGAGCCAAGGATCGCTGGTAGCTGGTGTTCGGGAAGAAAGCATCACCTTGATGATGCCTTGATTTGGACATTTTCCTGGCTTCAAAACTGTAAGCTTGTAAGCTAATAACTTCCCATTGTTTAAGCCAAAACCATTTCATGGTATCTGCTTTGAGCAGCCTAGGAAACTAAAACAGATTCCTGTATGGAATTCTAAAATTATTTTGGTCAATTAATGATCTCTCCCCAATAACGAAACAGTTTTTAGACTAAGAGAGATATATATGTGCAAAGGTGGGAGGAAAGACAGGGGTAAGATAATAGCCTAAAAAAAACAGTTGTTCTTAATCTCAATCTTCAAATTAAACTAATATAATGCACTTTACATAACCTACCTTTGGAAAACATTCAGAAGCATTTTATGTACAATCTAAAACCACAGTTTCTACCCTAAAGAGCAAAAACCATATGCTATAGAAAGGTATGTATATATATAAAATCACGGAATGAAATACAATTATCTGTTCAATAAGCTTTGACATTGCCCAATCCAAGGTGTACTTTAATTCTCAAGTAGTAAATGGTTTTTGTAGTGGAATGAACACAGAGTGAAAAAAGAAAACAGCTAGATTCAAGTCCTAGTATAAGCACTTACTAGATGTGTGCCAATGGACAACTATCTAAAACCTGCTGAATTTCGGTTTAAAATGGGAGAAAATATTATTTACCTGGTATATCTCCTTTGTAGGCCTGTGGGAATGAATGTAGATAAGATATAGAAAATGCTTTAAATGTTAAAGCACAATATTGGTTCTCTCTTCCAAAGGTTACTCCCACAGGTCAAATCTGGTTATGTCACTTCCTCATTGAAACTGAAGATTCTCTACTGACCTCAGAATCATGTCCCAGTTCCTCAGCTCAAGATTGCAGGGCCCTACAAAACCAGGCCCCTGTTTATCTCTGCAGCTTCATTTCTCATCATATCCTCCAATCTGTCCCTGTTTTAATGAACTATCAGCAGCTTCTCAAGGACTCCTGCCTCTGGGCCTTTGGAATTGCTGCTAAGGTTTCCTGTGGCAAACTCTTATCTTCCAGGAGACAGTCCAGAAACCATCTTTTCCCTGGCCCTACCCCGACTCCAACTCTGCTTATTGTTCATGCAGAACTGATCACTATGCATTATAAATACTTTTTAATTTTGTCATTCTCCGCTGTTAGACTTTATATTGCTTGAGAGCAAGAGCTGTGTCTCATTAATGGCCTCTTATTGGATAGAAATACTTTTGAATAGCATTTCATCTAAACACATATATTTCCCTTCTCTCCCAAATCAAATTTTAATTAGACTCTACCTTATTCCCATTTTAGGGAACTAGCTAGCCAATCAGCCAAATTATCAATGGATAATGATATATAGTAGATTAACCTCCCCAGATAATAGTTTTGTGTTTTAATAAGGGCCCCAATATCTTAACTCAAAGGAGAAATCAGATCACTGCCCCTCAGATCAAAATATATACAGTTAGACCAAACTGGCAGGTTAAAAATAACTTTATTTATGCTCTTTCATCCATTAGTATATTACATTGTTGGTTATTAATAGTTTTATGAAAGGAAGTAACTTTCTCTTTCTTGGAATTCAATGACTTTTGGATAAAGCAAGTAAAATAGCATATATCTGCTAACTTGGTTGACACTATCATTTGTAAAAAAAATAGGTACTGTACCATGTGTTAGTTTTCCTCTATGGAGGTAACTCTTCTATACTCTAATGAACTAAGGCTAGTTTTCAAAAAGAGAGCTTTCAAATTAATGGATCCCCATTTAGAATTTTAAAAATAAATTTCTTTGGTTAATGCATGATCTCTCCTCAATGATGATTCGGTTATTACTAAGGCCTGAGTATACAAAGTCCTGAATATAAAGTTGAAGTAGAGAGAGATCACAAGACAACAGCTTCATATTGTGACACCATGTAGATCCCAAGTTTGTATAGATTAGTTATGGGCACGTGTGTGTGTGTGTGTGCAGGAAGCAGCAAGCCTTATGAAGTCAATTGGGTATACCAGACAATTCCAACCCCATGAAAATTATTGCACCTAAGCTCTTTCAGGTAGACACCTGTTGGGTTATATTTAAAAATAAAAACAAAACACTATCCATTTCTACTCTTTTACAGTCAGGTTAATTAAAACTTCTTAATACATTAAGCATTAGTAGTCTTTCTCAGCCCTTCTCTTATCTCCTAATAGCCTATACTCTAGGTTTTAGCTCCATGTGTTTATTGTTTGTATTTAGTTCATATTAGTGAGACCATGCAATATTTGTCCTTTTGTGTCTGGCTTACTTCACTCAGCGTAATGTCTTCAAGATTCATCCATGTTACATGTGTTCCAATCTCATTTCTTATTACTGCAGCTGGTTTATAAATAGGATTGTGGTAGAAAAGGGTAGTCTAGGGATATAATTGTCAATTGAAAGAAAGCTAGAGAATAACCTAGGGACTGAATAAAACAGTGAATCCAGAGGTGAGATGAGAATGGTGGTTGATGGTACAGATGCAAGAGTGTCCTTCTGTGAGCTGGAGGGGATATACGTCACTATTGCAGGGTGTGGAGAAGCATAGGAAAAATACAATTGGTATGACCTATGGACCGTGGTTAATAGCAATACTATAATATTCTTGCATCAATGCCAAAGATGTACTGTGTTGATAATGGGGGATATGGAAAAAGTGTGCCAGATGTATGCTACGGACCATGGTTGGTGGTAATAGTCTGATAATAGTCTTATAATCTGTAACAAATGTTCCACCACAGTGTGGTATGTTGGTGAAGGGGTGTTGTTTGGAAATTCTATACATGGGCATGATTGTTTTGTAAGTTTGCAACTTCTGTAATAAAAACATATTAAAAAATAATAATAATCATAGGGTGGGTTGGGGGAAAAATACACCAAATGTAAGATGGACTATAGTCAGTAATATTTTGAAGATATCCTTTCATAATTTCTAACAAATGTATCGCAACAATGCAAGGTGTTGGTGGTGGGGTGATGTATGGAACCCTACATGATGTTATGCATGTTTGTTTTGTAATTTCACAATTTTTACTATACACTTATTGTTTAAGTATATTCACGTATGAATGATATACTTCAATAAAATTTTAAAAAATAAAAAATAAAAACAAAAAAATCTCTTTGGAAGTGCCAATTTCCCTTACTGCAGTTATTTTTATTTGGTCATTCAATAATTGTTTCAAACACATCAAAAACTACCCAAGAGGACCTATGGAAGAGAATTTTGACTGGGGAAGGGAAATATGGGAGATGGTTAAGGAAAATGGAATCTTTAACAAATACCTTTAACAAAGTGGTCAGCACTTTACAATGTGTTTTCATCTTCACAGCAATTTTATTACAAAGGGGCATTTTCCACATTTTTCCCCCACACTTTATAGCTGAGAGAACTGCAGCTCCAGAAAGATTGTGACTTGCCCAAGATCACTTAACTAGTAAAAGATGGGGACAAGATTCAAGTCCAGCTTTGCCTGATTTCAAAGATCACTTTCATATGACTCTGTGAACTAAATTCAGAAAAAGACAAGCTTGTATAAAATGTGAGACTTTTTGTTGAGTAAACTGAAGCTTCGTGAATGAAGCGACGATTCTCCCAGAGCAAGAAAAAAACAAATCAACTGGTCAGAGGGAAAATCTTGTCCTAAATTGGAATCCTATGAAAAATCTGATATTTGACCATTTTTGATCTATAAAAATGGCAGTATATGTGTAGTCTTCCTGGTTTTCCTCCTACATGTTTAGCCATAATTTTTCTCTATCCTTTAAATGGTATTTCTCGGGTCCTTTTTCCTCTTCATATTCTACATTCTCCCTAGGTAACTCTTCCATACCAATGATTTATAATTGCTATCTATATGCCAATATTCTATCCTCTATACCTCCAACCAAACATCAAATTTCCTTCTAAGGGACAAGCTAGTCTATTCCATGGGCCACAAAGCTAGTTTTAAGCAAAAAGTCCTGCTGAATTTCTTTCCTAAGCTCAAGACCAGGGTGTCCAACTGACATCTCAAATTCAACATGTTCACAATTAACTCTCATCCTTTTCATCAACTGCTACTCTTTCAGTGTCCCTGTCTCAGTCAATGATAACACTAATAAGCCAGCTGTGTTCAGATGAAAAACCTTGGGGGCTCCTTGACTCCAACCTCTCCCTTACTTTCTTCCCATGTAATCAGCAGTCCTACCTGCAAGATTTTTCTGTAATCTTTCCACTTCTGTCTATCCCCTCCTACTACTATATCTTAATACTAGCCATCACCATGCAGTCTCTTTCTCAGAACTACTGGAAACGATCAGGACTACTCTAACTATCTGCTTTGTCATCACACTATAATTCATTTTATATTATGTGACTTCTCAGAAATACAAATCTTATCTCATTCCTGTACTTAAAATCCTTCAATGACTTCTCAATGTCCTTAGAATATAGTCATATATACATGCATTCATGATATACATCAGGTCTTCCATAATCTAGCCACGTTATTTCTAAGAATTCACCCTATTATCTCAGGTCTATATCTCTACACAGACCTAGAATATTTTCCCATCCCTCCACCTCTCTATGCTTGAGTAACCATTACATATCTTCCTTAGTTTAGCTTACACACTGCTCCTCAGAGAATACTTTCCCAACTCTGGACAAATTTAGGCTCATCCGTCATACTCTGGCTCCCATGAGATCCTGTTCTTCAGCTCCTGTAACAGACATGACCCTAGCTTTATCACTAGCCAATACAACTTTAAATTTCTCAAATTCATATTTTTTAAATCAATAATGGTATGTTAGTCACTTAGGGTTAACAATTCTTTTTATGACAATTTTAGTCAAGATAAGATTTGGTGCAAGATTTGGCAGACCTCATGTATATGAGATGCAAAAGACCTGAAAAAAAGTTGGTCTCTGAATCTAAAAATATCAATTTTTTTAAAAAAATGTTTAAACTAAACGGGCAATTCATAAATGAGATCTGGTTAATGTAATTTTTACATACTTGGCTTATATAGCATTTATTTTCTTCCACAGTGTTCAAGACACCATAGAAAGTGATGGTGCTGTGATTTTTTTAAACATTATATTAGAACTTCAATATAATATATTCAAACATTGGTTACTTCCATTTTAAAAATTCTTTCCACTTCTTTTTTTGGAGAGTTATTGCTTCTACCTCCCTAGCCTGGAGGGGTGGCAAGCTCTCACTTCTTGCCACTTAAGACAATTGAGAGGACTGGCTCAAGGGTTTTACACTTGCTATTCCCTTGGTGTGGAATGCTTTCCCCCTAGATCCTCACATGGCTTCATATCATTAGTTTTTCTGCTCAAAAGAATCACTCTCTCAAAGAGGACTTCCCTACTACTCTTTCTAAAATTTCACCAGCCCACCCCCACCCTGGCCTGCCATCACGCTCTATTACTCTAATTCTGCTTCATTTTTATTCATATAACTTATCACTTACTTAAATTCTCACTCAATTTAATTATTGTCTTCCTCCTTGCACAAGAACATAAGCATACCTCTTCTCACTAGAAGATAAGGTTTTATGTGTCTTGTTTTTTATCTCCAGTACCTAAAACAGAAGCTGCCCAACAAATATTTGGGAATGAATAAATAACTGACATAGGCCAGGAATCCTTTGTAGAATCCTTTGGTTTCTTCCATTCAAGGCATTCAAGGGAGAAGTGTAAGATCCCCATTTGGTTACCTATTATAGGATAGCACCCCCAGAGTATCCTTAAGATTTAGCCTCTCAATAAAATACTATTATATTTGATAATATGAAAGTTATCAAAAATAATTACTTCACACTAAATTCTAATGCCTATTTACAAAGAGATTGATTTAAGAAACAAATTGGTCCATTTAGTTGTGGTAGGTAGATTTTTGATGTTTTATTTGTTGTTATTTTTAACAAAAAGAATCCTCAAAAGAGACTAACCCCCTTTACCCTGCTTTACAAAATACATTAAAGCAAGGTCAGAGAATAAAGGGAAAAAAAGGAAAGTGGGGTAAGGAGGGGTGTTTTAGAAAGCATGGTTATTTCAGCTGTTGCCATTTAGCACAAATGACTAGTGTTTCCAAAATCTGAAATACACTCCCCATCTTTGCTATGACATTGCAGTGTCAATACCAGAGTAACCTCATATATAGAGAATCTAGAATAGATTAAGTTATCCAAAGGGTATTTTAGAAACAAGTTGGATCTAGAACAGAGATCTCTTATGTTCCTGAGTCACTGTGTAAGTCCAGTGTTGATCAAGGATACACATTAGTGTCCAAATGTGACTGCTGGATGATAAAATGCCAATAGTTCACTGGATCACAGCTAGCTAGAGTGGCAAGTAGCATTTGGCAGTCACTGAGAGGCTGCTCCTGGGACTGTAAGAAGTTATTAACACTGAAAGTAGATCAGCCTGATCAAATCTTCAGCAGAGTTTACAACTCGGTGTTAAGGAGGTGTGAAACATTAGAAATCTGTTTCTAACACTATCTTTTAAAAGTTCCTCATCATTAACAGTGAAGTTAAAAAAAAAAAAAAAGATTTAAAGGGTCAAAACTACATCTAAGAAACCAAACACACTTAAAACATTCATTTTTTCATATTCTCACCTAACATCAGTTTTAGAGAAACAGATGTCTGACATGTACAAAGATATTAAAGATACTAAACTGGGCAGGAACAATTCCATCAGTAAATATAGACACAGACACCAATGAAAGATTTAACAAAGAAATATGGGTACAGAAGCTGAGTATAAAAAATATTACTTTGCTTGATGTTTCACTGAAAATATATAGACAAGTAACGCTGGGAGTATGGATTTAGAAATAAATGATTTGGTGTGCTTAGAAACATTTGCCTCATACACTCAGACAAGATCAAGATTAAAATGACTACTATCAATTTTGGAGAACCGGGAAAGGCAAAGCTATAAAAATGAGAATTAATAAATAAAAAACTAATTTATAGAAATATGGTTATTCACAGTATTTAGTAAAATTTTCCATCCAATCCTCTAGCTAAGCTGTATACATTGGGACAATACAGTACTGGGTACACTTGATAATAGTACTTAGTCCACTTCAATCCAGCTTGAAAGAGTAACCCTTTTTACTCAGACTCCCATTTTCCTATGGAATTTTGATATATACACAGTTTAAGTCATAGTCTTTACTTTCTGCATGCCTGTCATCCTCACCGAGAGGAAACTGTCCTTTATAGCCACCCAGAATACTAGCAGCTTCTTAATACTTGTCAACTAACCTTGGAAGTCTTTCCAAACTCTATTTTGATGCTTTAACATCAAAATTAACACCAGATACCAGAATTCCTCTTATGTCAGAGAGGATTAAGTGGACTGGACTTTTCCTCCTGCTGTAAACTAGAAAAATGGGCATTATATATGAAACGGCTGTTTTTAGACACTGTGCAACAGTTAGTATGGGGCTAAAATATCTGAGAAAAGGGAAACAAACTAGGTGAACCCTACCATCGCCCTGCCCTGGCTTTCTGATCGAGGCACATTCCAGACTACTGTGCAGAGAAAGGGAAACCCAAGTATAAGACAACAGTCTCTTCAGTTGATCAAGAGCTAATCAAGAGATCAAATCTGAGGGAGGCTGAAACAGCTTGAATTTGTGGGGCAGAGTACCAGAGAAGAGTGAGATATGCAGCAAACTTGCAGCACAAATTGCATAGGACGTCCCTTTGTACATGTGCACAGAGAAACTACCAGGCCAGGCAAAGCCGCATTAATGAAACAAGGCTGGGAAAAAGAGTTCTGACCACACAGAGTCAAAAGACCTCAATGAATACCAGGAGCATTCAGTAGAGACCCTAAGGGGTCACACCTCAGTGGTAGGACTAAATTAGTCCTAAAGTAAAAGCTATTGTATACCTACTCTAACAATGGTGGGCAGTTTCAAAATTCTTAAAACCAAGCCTCTCAACAATATGCAAGTTGTCAGAATAATTTGGCTAGAAGGTTGACTAGTAGCTTTGAGTGAAGTACAAAAAAAAAGTGATACTAGAAATGAAGTCAGACATATCAAAATGGGTTTCAAGTTGATAAAACACTTGAACAAATTGCTAAAATTATAAGAATTGTTACTTTTACAGAGAGGGCAATAGGAAGCAGAAAGAAAAAACAAAATGACATTAAAGATTTATAAAATCCATTTAGTCATTCATTCATTTATACCTTTTTTTCCCTTCCTT
>JAQZBX010022138.1:0-31796 GCA_029593785.1 Cabassous unicinctus | reverse complement strand
TTTTTTTTTTACTTTTAATGGGCCTCTTTATTTCCAGGAATATTAAAGATTGGAATATATCTTAGATCAACATATATATCCAACTAATGTATAACAGGTTAAGTTTTCTGACGTATAAGATTATCATGTTCTGGAGGTATTTTGTCATGCCTTGCATTCCATTGCTGTGACCATCAAAGGCTTCGTGATCTAGCTTGACAAGTCTCTTACCTATATGCATGCTGTGTGTTTCAATCAACTTTTTCATATATAAGAACCCTCCATGTTTCTTTAAAATTTTTTAAACAGGGAGGTGTTTTTGCATTTGATTTCAGAGATTGAAAAAAAAGGAAAAGAATAGAAAAGAGATGCATGTGTTCTAGTGTTTTAAGTTTACCTTATAACAAGCAAAATGCTTATAAAAGAAACGAAGTCATGCTTCCTCAGAACTCCGAAATAATGTTTATGGTCTCTCTGCAGCTAGATCCTGAAGCTAGTACTATTCTAAAAGAACTTCAAGTTAAACTTAGTGGGGTTTTGGATGAGCTCAGCATCACTTATGGTGAAAGGTAAGCAGCTAAGTAATTATTATCTAAATTTATTGCATTTTAGTTATTAAAAATTATGCCGTCAATGCTGTCTCACTCCTCTGATTGTATAAATCCATTGACCTGTAAGAACCAATTCTGCATCATCTCCTCTGGAAAGTTTTCCATGACCCACAGTCTAGAGATGTCTTCTGACGTGCCCCTCAGCACTCTGGGCATTGGTCAGGTGGAACTTAAAACACCATGCTCTAAGTTTGGGCTACCTTATCTGTTCCCCAAGCTTTACTATATGCTCCCTAAGTGTAGAAACCATATATCATTCTTACCTGTAATTCCAGTGTCTAAGGTTTAGCAAATGGCTGTTCAAAGAATGGAAGGAAAGAGGAAGGGGGGAAAGATTTTCATCCAAAAGAAACATGAATTATATTCACATTATATATATTACAATGTAGTTGCACTTCAGAATAAATGAACCCCCAACTCCATACCAAATAGTTAAGAATCTTGCTTTTAGGGCTTAGGAATCCAAATGCAGCTACTCTATGGGTAGGAGTCTGGAAACTACTGACATGTCTATATATTTTTTCTAATTTGAAATTAATTTTGTTTGTCTATGGTGTGGGTCTAAAGAAAGAGAATTCCATCCTAGAAAATTTTCATCTTGTCCTGGGATAAAAATCATCATCTCCTCATCAAAATTTAAAATAGATAGGAAAGCAAACACATCTTTGAAGAAGTCCATTAATTCAGTATGGAATTTGCCTTCAATTTGCTTTAAATATTAGTTCACTAAAGGTTGACTTATTAAATTGAGACTAAAAATTGCAGGAGTTATATTTGAACGCTACTCATAACCTATTATTGTGGTTTGCAAAGATATATGCTTAATTAAACTTTATTGAATAGTTATGGCACTTTTTTAATCAGAAAAATAAAAAAGAAGACAACACTAAAAGCACCATATTTTTCCCCAGATATAAGAAAGAGGCAGAGTAAAGGCAAATATCATACTTAGGCTTCTCTTCAGTATCAGAGGTGTGTTATAACTACCTTTAACTCAGTGGCATTGTCTTAACGGAGTCCAGGTGCAGCCTGTGTATTGGGCATAGGGCAGCCGTTCTGGCATCTGTTTTGGGGTTGTTAGCTGACCTAGATGATCCTGCTTATAATGGTCTGGCTGTTAACAAGCAATCTGAAGGTTATGTTTACTCAGTGTTGAAGAGGCAGATTGTTACAGGGATTGAGTGGCTCACTGTCGCTGGCTTGGGCTGGCACTTAGTGACAGGGCTTTTCTCAGCCATTTTGATCTGCCTCCTTTTATTCTGGTTGTGAGTTAATATGTAGCTAGCTGGAAGAATGTTGCCTTCAGCTAGGAAAGCAAAATTAGAGATAATTTAGCATAGATAGGAGAAGAAAGAAAGGGGTCAGGAATAGCTGGGGGTGTTAGGAACTTTATGGGAAATAAGATGACTAAACAACAGAAACTAGAATATAAAGAGAAAAGGTATTTTCAAATTTCTTTCTGCAGTGTATTCAAGTCATCTGATAAACAAGTACTTTTTGTTTTGTTTTGTTTGTGAGAAGGGAATATTCTAGTTACAAAGGCTGAAATATAAATTATGATTTGAAAATATCTGGACAAATCTCAGTTATGTAACAGGGAGTGATGCTCTTAGGAGGGCACTTGAAGAGCTTTTTTTCCTATGAAGCCAGCTACTTTAACCTAGATATTAAAAACCATGGCTAGCCAGCATCCAATCCTTCATTATATTTTAAATATAGGAAAGATTTAGTACTTTGTTCAATGAGGTTTAGGATTATTGGAATAAACAGCCCACATATCATGCTTCCCTTATAAAAAGAATAATTATATCCTTGTTGCTATGGCTTTATTTCCCACACTACCAACCAGGTTTACACCACCACACGGGGTGGGCAGGTAATCCACTGATCAGTGTGATCATTCTGTGAAGTCAAACAGGATAAATTTTCATATGAACCTACCCTGTTTAGGTGATCTATAATTTTAAAATTAAATGCATGATTAATTGCCAAAAATCCATTTCGTACAGTGTTATTTTATTAAAACCCACGATTACATAATTCTATATGCAACTGGTAGGGTGATTTTAATAAAGCCAGGGCTAAGCCAAACCACACATCTGAAGCTCAGGTTCCCAGGTTCCTGGGTTCCTGATATACACACCGGACATCCACTTTGGAAATGAGACCTATATATCACTCAGTGCACCACAAATCACTTTCTGCGTTATCAGGGAGGGCACTTCCTTCTCTACCCCAATCAGGCCTGATAACGTGTGTGAAAAGAGGGAATATATTTACAGCCAATCACCAAAGGGAGCCTATGAAATGTGACTCCTAAAACAGTTGTTCTCAGAAACTATATCCTGCTCTGAATGATCTGAGTAAATGGCCTTGTCTGCCAAAGAAATGCCACAACCCAACCAAATAGTGGAGACAGCCTTTGATTATCTGGGTTATTTGGCAACCAAATTTTTATAGTAAATATTTGATTTCCCTAAGAGGAAGAAGAAAAGAAGGGGACTAAACAAATTAGTATCACTCTATTCTTAAACAAAGAAGGTCTTGGAAGTTGTCAAATCTTGTGCCACTTAACAGGTTTCTGTTTACACACATGTTTTGCATTTTGGTTTTGTGGTTTACTACATTTCTTTTAATGGTACCTTTGGTAATGGAAGGTGGCTGAATTAAGTAAATAAAGAATTCAGTGACATTTCAAATAAATTCTTCTTTTGGCTCCTTGGGTGCTCACAAAGTGTGTCATTGTTTACTGACACAGCTTTTATTCAAGATGATTATCAATAAAGCTTTTTTCAAGCAAAACATGGAAACAAAAATTATTTTTAGGTGAATTTATCAAAAATTGATAGAGAAAAAAAACTTTTAATGTGAAATGAGGATGTTGATTCACCTGGATTAATGCAATGGTAGAATGCCATTGTCCATTATACTCTGAGAACCCTGCTTCCATATACCTGATCCCATGTGCATAGTTGATTTCTGGTTGGTGTAGGAGATTTAGAGAATGGGAAAATAAAAAAGGATTACTCTTCCCATACGTGTGTAAATCCTTGGAGTGGTGATGTAACAGGGATCTGTGGGAAGGTAGATAGTTCATTGATTCATTCAACCATTGTTTCTTGAGCAACTTCTTTATGCCGATTTTGACGTGTCAAGGTATGGGCTATAGCACTGAACTGTAGCCCTGAGGCTTATGCTCTAGTGGGAGCAACAGGTAATCAACAAATAAACATGTAATATGTCAACTAATGGGGAATGCAATTAAGGAAAAATAAAGGAATTAAGATTGATTGGAATGTCATTTCGGGTTGAGTGCTAAGGAAGACACCTCTGAGGAGGTAACAGTTGACATGTATACAAAATAAGTGAGAGACCAAGAGAGCCATGAGAAATTCCATGGGAAAAGAATGTAAGAATAGTTTCCATGAGATAAGAGTGGCTTTGGAGAGTTCTAAGAACATTGGGAAGGCTAACATGGATGAACTGCAAAGAAGCAAAGGAAAGAACAACCAGAAATGAGATTGGAGAGGTAGCCATGGCCAGATTATGTTAGGCTTTTTAGTACATTAATTTCATTCTAGATTTTTTTTCTAAGTGGATCTGGAAGCCATTGAAAGTTTTCAACAAGGGAGGAGCATGATCTGTTTTTAGTTTTAACAGAAAAGGTCTGTATTGGGATAAATAGAAAGACAATTTAATAAATTGTTGAACAAGTTCATGTGCAAGATGATGTAAGTTGGACTATAGTGACAGGGGAAGTGGTAAATCTTCACGTTTAGAATACTTTTTGAAGCTTTGTTGATGAATAGGATGTTGAATATGAGACAGACTCATTAGACTTCCAAGTGGAAGGGTTGTGTACAAAGTTTAATAAAATGGGCTGGAGTTCAGGGTAGAAGTGAGGTCTGCAAATGTAAATTTGGGAATCACCAGTATATAGATGGTGTGAAAGTCCTATAACTAGATGGGATTGCCAACAAAGTGATTTTATATGGAAAAGTAGAATCATCCAAAGATCAAGCCCAGAGGGTTACAATGAAGAGTTGACAGATAAAATATAGAATGCCCAGTTAAATTTGAATTTCATACAGAGTGAAAATTTTTGGTATAACTGTGTCCCATGTAATGTTTAGGACATATTTATACTAAAATATCATTAATCTAAATTTCACATTTACCTGACTCTTCCGTGTTTTTATTTGCTAAAACTGACAACACTACTCTTAATGATTAGAAGTCAGGGAATTAAAAAGGAGCAACCAGTGAGGTTAGAGGAAAGGCAAGAGGGTGTGACGTTCCAGAAACCAAATGCAGAAGGTGTATCTACCTTCCTGGATTTTTCCACACAATGCCCAGAGGAATATAACAGCAGAGGAATATCTCAGCTGTTATACGACTGCATGGATCTCCTCTGTAATTAAGTCCATCTGAAGAGCATCAATTTTTTCTACTTTACATAGAAGGGTTCTAAGTAAACTTTCAGTGCAACAAAATTTTTGCAGCTAAACAAAATGTTTGAAAACTAATGAACAAAGAAATTTCACCCTCTTTGAAACAGATCATTTCTATGGGTGGAAGTAAAACAAACTCCTGCAAAGGAAAACATAAATGTTGGCTTTTATTTCATAATTTATGTTCCTTATTTTTAGTTTCCAGCTTATAATTGAAGAATGTATAAAACAGATGAGTTTTGAACTAAATCAAATGAGAGCCAATGGAAATACCACATCTAATCAGAACAATGCGGCGATGGATGCAGAGATTGCATTAAGACCTCTCATGGACTTCTTGGACAAAACGTACGTTTTCCACCTAGTTTCCTATTTATTTGTCTAATGGTCCATTTTTGTCCTAATTTTCACGGATGGTTTTATGAAAAAAAGTTTTCTCTATGTAAGACAGCTTTAAAAAGACGTCCACAGAATTATATTAACTTTAAAAAACATATTTCAGCTATTAGATGGAAAACAGGAGTAATTTCATATAGAAAAGGAAAAATGCAAAGGAAAGAAATATTGTAAGTAAGGAGGCTGCTGTTCTGAGTGAGGTGATTTAGGATTTCATGCTCCTCAGATAACATTGTTTTGCATCTTTCTGGACATAGAGAAAGACCAACTTGAGTTGAGAATATTAGATTTCATGTCAGAAACCTCCCGAAGCAGAATATCACAAATGTGACTAGAATTAATGGAGCTCAGAGGCAAGTAGATAACTGCCTTGCCCAACCTTCAATAACTATTGAGCACTCCCCTCTCTCAGACTTTATTCTAGGCCTTGGACAGTGGTGAAAAAGAGAGTCAAAGTCTCTGACTCCATGGAGATTACAGTCTAGTTGTGGGATGGGTAGGGATAGTGCCCTTTATGGCCAACTAAGAAAGTGCCTTTAACTAGAAAGACTTTTTTTTTCTTCTTCTAAGGCTTCTATTTGGTCCCTAGCCTCAGAAGTTCTAACTTACCAAGTTTGGAGTAGGGTCAATGCGCCCACAGTTTGAAGTGTCCGCAATTAGAAACCACTGATCTAAAGCAATCAGAGAAATGATTTCTTAAACAATGATACTTAAAACCAGAAATGAAGGACAAAGAGAAAGGTAAATAATAATTTTGAATTCCTACCAAGGAACCAAAATTATGCCTGGTAGTTTACATATGTTATCTCCTTTAATATTGTTGTGACAAATTAATTAATAACAAAGGGACCAAAATAAATGAGGATATATAGCTGTCTTTAAAGATAAGAACAACAAAGAATGAATTAGTAGGAAGTCTCTTCTGTATACTTACAATTTCTATTTTAATTCCATTTCCTTTGTTTATAATCTTACTGTGTAAGTAAGATTAATTTTTTATCATTTTAATTTCATTGTTTGGTAGAAAAATAAAATTTTATTTTCTTTCTCTGGGTGGAAATATCTAGAGGACAGATAGGTAGATACATTAGCAGGAGGAAGGTAGGCAAGTGAGTATAGAAGAAAAAAATGGAAAAAAGAGAGGGAAAGAGGAAGCAACAAAAGAGAAAAGGAAAGATAGGAGAAAAAGAAAGGCATCTTTTTATTTCTTTCATTTCTCAATGTAGATATTTACTCTTACCACATAATTTCATATAAAGTCCCTTGAAAATCTTTTCATATGACTCTTCTATGGACATTACAAAATTGAGTCACTATAAACACACCAGCATTTAGTTGTGAATGTGATAGTGAATGGAGAGCAGGACTAAGCAATCCTGATTCTCTTTAAATTTGCCCTGGAATGTCTTCTCTGTTTTTAGAACTCCAAGCAGCAGTTTGAAGACATAGTTATCATTGGCAAAACTATATATGTTTTTGTATGTACTATTAAAAAAAGTCATGGAACACACAAAATAGTTTTATGTCCTCCTGATACTGCCAACTACCAGCAGAGTGACCTGAATCCATGTCACTATCTATAAAACAGGCTAATACAGAAAGTGGGTTACCCTTATTTTCAAAATACTTAGATTCTTATTTTACTCAGTCTTAATTTTCTAGTTCTAATTATACTTCATCATATCATCACACATGTCCTTTCTGGTAATTTGTAATAGAAAGAAACAGTTTATAATGAGAAGGAAAAAATCTGTGAGTTTTCACATTTTTGAAAGAGATGATATGGAGAAAAATTCTCATAGAAATTCTCAGAGCTAATACAGAATGCGTACATTAAAAGCACTGGTTAAGGGAGATTTAAGAAAAGTCAGATATTGACCCTGTTCTCACAATTTAGGAAGAGAAATAGGAAAGGTAAGCAAATAAACATAAGATATAAAATGATATTCTTCTCTTCAGCAGAAATTTCATTTGCATTTGCTCTTTAAAGATAGATAGGGATTGGATGGTAGGAGATGAGGGATGGGCATTCCAGAGAGAAAAGAACTAGATAATTTTTCATGAAAACATGATCAACTATACAACAGGTATTCTCTATTGCCGTCTAGTATGCACAACATATAAACATCGTCTGGTTAATTGGTTCTGAGGTCAGACAATTAGATAACTCAAGTTCTAAAATATATGATTTTTGACATGCATTATCAAGTTGGTTAACTTGCTTTAAATTAAGGAGGCAGTTACTAGATTTCCACTTGATTTTCTGTGATTTTAAATCAATAAAGAGCTGAAATTTTCAAGGTGTTTTTGTGAGAACTCCCTTAGAAATCATATCATGTTATAAATATATAGGTCTTGGTCTCTGTACAGCCTCTCTAAAAAAAAAATCCTATATTTTTATGTTTTACCTACTCCAACAAGACCTTACCACTTTAAAAAACAAAGAGCTATAAACTCTGTTTGCAACGGGCAGAAATTCCATGAAGAGCTACAAATACATCAATGATTTTATTCCTATTTTTCTCTCAGTTCCAGTCTAAGTAGGGTTAGTTAGCATGCCAAGTATATGAGCTGACCACAAAAACAAGGTCAGTTTTAATTTCAGACTTTTTGAAAGTGGAAATTGCACATCTGGGGCAAAATTGGCAGTTGTTATATCTCAAATCACCCTAATAATTTCTCCGAGGATAGGTTTGGTTGTTCTACAGTGGTATATCTGCTGATTTCCATCTTATGTCCATATCACAAATGTTCTCCAGAGAACTAGACAGGCTCCCCTCAAACAATGATTCCAAACTATGGAGCTAGAAAATTCCACAGATCTACCTCCGGAATTCCTATCCTCTTCATCAAGAAGAGGTCATTTTCATGTATTTTTATATGTTAGGTTCCTACATATAGTAGTGTTGAGACATAGTTCTACACTAAAACGTACTTTGGAAATACCTCTCTTAGAACATGTCTTTAAATAGTATCATTGTTAATTGTTTGGATATTAATTATTAATATTAATTAAATATTAATCATGTCTGTAAATACTAAAAACAGTCAATTTTGCCTCTTATCAGGACCAGGTTCAGGTTATTATTTCTGGGTCCAAAAGCACAGAGGACTTGTAGCATTACTGGGGATCCCAGAGACTGCCCTGAAATATATGACCCACCATTCCACACAAGGAAACAGGTTTTATTCACTCTTATTAAAGGAGTCTCTAGAGTTCAGTGTCATATTATGGTATATTCGATAAATATTTTTGTAGCACTGTGCCTTCGTACACTGCCAGGCTTCATGCACCAGCACATTCATCGTGGGTAGCATGGGGCGTTGGAAGATATGCTGGATTAAGAGGGAGAGAGCCTGACATTGAATCTCAACCCTTACTTATTAGCTTCACTTTCTTGGACAAGTTTCTTAACCTCTCTGAGCCTGGTTTTAATCTTGAAAATGGGTATTAGTAGATGAGGAAAAATATGCAGAAGAGGTTTCTAAAATAAGATGTTATACAAATGCTAGATGTTGTAGTTTATCATCATTATCTCACACTAGAACAATTTGTAAGAAAATACCTTAAGCCTAGTAAAGTTGGTAAATGTGGCTTCTCAGGTAAAATTATATATGTCATTGCTGTGTGCTGTTATGTCCACTAAGTGCCTTGTAGAGATGAAAAATGTGTTTCCTTGGTATTTGACCTCACGCCACGAACATGAGCATGTAGTAAAACAATTGGGGAGGGGGGGTAGAAATCATATACCTTGGGAGCCTTGACTCCCGTTATGGTGAGTGATCTGCCCTCTGCTCAGAGACCTCTCATCAGGTGGTTGTGAAAACTATTGCTTCTGCCGTCTTTTCTTAACTCCCATGTCAAACTCTGGTGACTCATCAGAAATTGCTCTTGCTTTAATAAATACTAAGTACGAATGAAGGGGAATCCTTTGCATTTAAATGAATGTTTTCTTTATGTGCTTCAAAAGTTGTTGTCCTCAAGTTGATTAATTTAGGAAGCAAACTGAGGAAAATCATTGTGAATTTATTTTCTAATATTAATAGGGAAGTATCTAATATATAGTATGATGAAATAGAATTTTTGTTATTGTGTAATTTTTCCAGTAAATATGATTTATCATTTGAAAATAATGAAGCCCTTTTCAAGTATTTTAATCCCAGTGTTAATAATGTGAATTTCTGATAAATAAAATAATTGGATACCTTGATATGAGAATTAAAAGTCAGTGTATACGTTTTATTTCATTTCAGATTAAGCCTCTCAGCAAAAATCTGTGAGAAAACAGTCCTCAAGAGAGTTTTAAAAGAGCTATGGAAGCTAGTTCTTAACAAAATAGAAAAACAAATTGTTCTTCCTCCTCTGACAGATCAAACAGTAAGTATTTAAGTATTTAAATTAAGGCTTGGTTATAGTTCCATTAAACCATCTAAATGTTTAAATGAATGGTTTTGACCCAAAGGAAACACTAATTAAATCAATTTGGGAAAAAATGTTCAGTATACAGTCTCTAAAAAATGACCATTCAAATTAATTTTAAATAATAGTAAAAGCAGTCAAACGTTACACTTGCTTGGCATTCAAAACTTCATCACGTGAAAAAAAAGTATCAAAGTTCAATTTGTAGGGTTATCTGGTCTACTCATATAATTTCTTACTTGATTTTGCTGTGAATCCACAGGGAAACAGACTTAGGATAGACTATACCAGCTGTGTTCCTTTCTTAGATTTTAGTCTAAGGAGATATATCTAACACTGCTAAATGCCATGTTTTTTCTCCTATTCATTCTTCTCTCATCTATTACCTCCCCACTTGGAGGTTAATAGAGGAGACACTCTTAGTGGATTTGAAGTATGTGAGTATATCGCACGCAGTGAAATAAAAAATAACCAGAAAGATCAATTGGCAACAAAGTTAGACAATGGTCAAGTAGATACTCAGTGCCAGGTATCTCAATTCACATATCCTGAGCCAAGCAAGAAAAACATAACCCTAATAAGTACCTGCTATAGAACAATTAATTTTTTCTGTAATCCAATTGAGGAAGACAAGTTGATGTAAATAATGAGTAATTATAAACTAAACTAAAATATGCCATCATTTATCATGCATACTCAGTCCATATTTATCCAGTGAAATTATATGTATGTTTACTTGCAAAGTGTTCTGAGATGCAAAAATGCATGTTTTTTGTTGATTTACTACCAATGATAAACTATAAATTATTTAAAGTTTTGTTTAATACCATGAGTGTGTTGGTCAGTAATGGAATGATGTCAGTATAATCTACTAGTTTGGTTGGTTTATATGTGAATTTTCCTTGGTGAGGAGCTCTGGAAGGTAAATAGAAAACCTATGAAAATCAGAAAAGAGCTCTCTGTTTTGCCACTGCACAGGAAGGAGCACTTTCATCCAAATTTAAAAAAAAAAAAAAAAAGTATCTGCTTATAGGCTCCTTCTACAAAGAGATATACCTTACACAGATCTTACACGAAGCTCCGCTTGCAACAGCATTGGCTCAGCCCACAGTTGTACTTTATTGTTTTGTTTTTGTTTGTTTTACATTGTTAATATCCCCTGAGGCAGCCATCAGTCTAGCTGAGAGCCCTGCCAGCTATACAAGTTATCTCCCAAGGTAGCCATTATTATTTTTATAGTTCTTTGGTAATGAAATTGCATGAGTTTTGACTGCTCTGTCCCTCTGCCATTTTTCCCATATGCCCTTTTATTTTTAGTGCATGAATTTGTAGAATGTGAAGTTTTTCAAGAATGCATATATCATGTTACAACAGAAATTCAATGTATGAAATTTCATTTTCGATATAAAGTCTTCCCTAGGAAAGCTTACCATCAACTGAATTTTTATATTTTCTAGCCTTGAGATTCCCAAGTATGAACAATATAATCCATTCATTCATTTATTCAATAAACATTCTTTGAGCTTCTACTATGTACCAGCCACTGTGTTAGGTGTTGGGGATAAAATAATGAACAAAAATAGACATGGCTATGATTCTCATGATCCTTGTCGTCTTTAATTTCCCAGTGACATGCTCCACTAAAAAACTAGAGAACATCATTCCGTAACAGCTGGTTTTGCTTAATTTGGAATATATTCTAAGCCACTGATGAACTCATCCAAATTTAGTCATTTTCCAGTCATGTACATCTGTAGACATACCTCTAGCAGTGCTTCTGAAAGGTTTATTCCAGTGTTTTTCAACTCTTTTCACCAGGACTTGGGGTTCTATGGAGTTCCTTTGGTCGAGGGAGGGTTTAGGAGAGCAAGTCTCATAGATTGACAAGAGCAGCTCCACGTTTTTCAACTGTATATACTGAAGTTTTGCACAGATTTCATTTCTTTTTTGGAGGGTAGAGTGAGGGAGTTGCCTCTGCTAAAAACAAACAAAAATTACAGATTGCTGATTTAATTGATATGCTACATTAAACTGGCTACATTAGCAGCAACCCATTCAGTAACCCAAACTTAGGACTTTCAGAAGAAGTGGAACACTTATGCAAATATTAATACTGCGAGCAGTACTTGATATCTTTGACCCAATCTTTAAAATAGACCAGTTAAGGGCATCTGGCATAAAACAGCAGATTCTCTAATGACTACATTTCTACTATGCCTAATGCTAAAGATCTTAAGACTAAGTCGTCTCTCTCTTTTTCTCCATTTGTTTCTCTTTCTCTAGGGACCGCAGATGATTTTCATTGCAGCAAAAGATCTTGGACAATTATCCAGACTGAAGGTAATAAGAAAGAATTATCAGTTGAATAATTTCATGTAGCAATAAATTGTTTATTTGCTTATGTTATTTTGGTTTTCTGTCCCTTCAAACGGAAACAGTTATAGCTGATATAACATCCAACCCCCTCACTTTTTAGGAAACTGAAGCTCATGAAAAACAATGAGCTGACTACAGCTCTGATAAGGATATCTAGCATGACAGAATTGAAGAGATATGTGTTTGTGTGATAGCAAAATTTTCTTTAAGGATGAATCAGGTCAAAATGTAGGGACTGAATTTTTATTTTACTGATATCTTTTCTCCCATATTTTCCAATTAGTAGGGCAATTGAAAATTATTAACTTTGTGTTGTGCTGTTCAACATTGCTGCTTTTGGAGTAAATTAGAAAATTTTGTCTTTCATATACCAAACTGATTTCACATGAATGAAGGAAAAGTGGAATGCTGCATAGAAATTCAGTAAATTCTAAAGAAATTTTAAAGACCGGAAACCTAATCTGGGAAAATAAAACTCATCAAAGCAGACACTGAACTTGTCAACATGTTCAACCCCATTCTAAGTGAAATTTGTTGCCTAAATAACCCTACCCTTAATTCCCACTTGACTGTCCCAAGACTTTGGAATTTTGCAAGGAACCTCAGACCCTATCCCTCTAGCTTAGAACTTCAGACCCTACCTGTCTAGGTTAAAATGGATGTTTTTCTCCCATTTTTACCTATTATGATATAGTATAGCATGGTGTCAAAGGGATGGGTTCAGACAGAAATGACCGTGGTTCAAATTCTGCCTTAACTGTTTCCAACTATGTAAAACATGGGCCATGATATCTAACTTTTCCAGACTTCAGAGTTGGCATTTCTAGAATGCAGAAAATTTTAAACTTTGGTTCATAAGATTGTTGTGAGGACAAATTTGATAATGTGTACATTATCAAATAACTGCTCTTTGTAACTGCAAAGAGTAAGCTATCTACCACTTCCTAAAGGAGCTATCATCCTCTCTCCCCAGCTAGTAAATCATAGTTAGGTGTCATTATGAGTTTTTTTAATGTGTTGAACATAGATGAAGGATGAGCATTTGACAGTGTAATTATTTAAATATATGCCCTGTAATTTCAGTATCCTATTTTATCATTTATATTATCCTCTTCCTCAGAAAAGTTTAGAAAGCCAATAATTCATCTAGAAGAAGACACAATCATCCCCTGAAGTTGTTTCTCACAGGGATTCTGTGCTGCTGATGCTTAGGAGGGAGGGTAGAAGACAGATGTTGCTGCCAATCGGCTGTTCCAGATCTTGGATCTCTATGCCTTTTAGTATTCCTCTTCTGCCTCCTGGGGATTTCTGGGCCATACTTTGAAAAATGGATTTATACAGTGCTTAAGTTACTCATATGAAGCTGTGAAAGTGAAGGGGTGTGGTGTCTGATTACAAAAGAATTGGTCCTGGCCATGCTTCTAGCATCTGTGTGATATTGGGAAACAGACTTCATCTCCCTAAAAAAGTGACAGAATTGAATATTATATCAACTGTAACCGTTTGTTCCAAGTGACAGTAAATCAAAGTAACATAAGCAAATAGATAATTTACTGTTCCAAGAAATGTTATAGTCCAGGGGTAACTCTGGTTTCTACCACTGCTGACTAGGGACTCCCATGATGATATGGGACCCAGTTCTTCACAATCTCTCAAACCTCTGCTCTTCTCTTTGTTTAATATATGGCCATAACAGATCTTCTGTCATGTTAGCAAAATGGTCGTTGCTGCCGTTCTTTATCTTGCATCCTTTCAACGTCAAAAAATCATGCATAAAACAGCACTGACCTAGGTCCAAGGAATCCCAGAAATGTCCACTGGCACCGTCGTGGCTCTGATGGAAACATATCACCCTTCCAGAGTCCATCACTGTGGCTTACAGAATGAAATGTTCCAATTGGCTTAACTCGCACGCCATCTCTGAGATGGGGTACAGCCAGCATTGTCTAAAGCATGTGGACTCTGAGTGGGATAGGACCTCGCTCTCCAGAGGGTTTTTGCATGCTCGGTGGCAAAAACCAGAGTCAAAACAAAGCATAACACATTAGGTCCCAGTGGTGGTTTGAAGCTGTATGAAACATGCTTTCAAACTTAATCCATTCCTATGGGTGTGAGCTCATTGTAAATAAGACCTTTTGAAGAGGTTGCTTCACTTAAGGTGTGGCCCACTTCAATTAGGATGGCTCTTAATGCTATTACTATAGTCCTTTACAAGAAGAATGAAATTCAGACAGAGTGTAAATCACAGAGGGAGCAGCCAGAAGCTGAACATCAATGAAGCCTGGAAGAGAAGGGAGAGGCCAGAAAACACCACTATGTGCTTTGCCATGTGTCAAACTGGTCACAGTTTGACCTGGTCACAGGTCAGCAGCAGCCAGCCCCAGAACACCATGGTCTTTCAGGAGAAAGCATTGCCTTGATGATGCCGTGATCTGGACTTTCTTTAGCCTCAAAACCATGAGCAAATAAATTTCCATTGTTTAACTCAGCCCATTTCTGCATATTTGCTTGAGCAACTAAGGAAACTAAAACAGGCCCTTTGAAGTAAACATTTCTTCAATTTTGTGAATTCTCTTTTAATTGTAATAATCTAAGAACAAATGATGATTTAAAATGTCCTAAAGGGTTATTTAATCAACACTGAAATAATCTGAAGAACTAAATACAGAATCTTGTTATCCCATAGTTCATGGAAAAATAAATTAGTTCTGATCATATTATTCTATTACTGGCTCTTGATTTTTAATTTATTATTCCATTTAATAATTTTTATTTGAATTACAGAGAGATAAGGCCACTACAATCTTATAGAAATAATTAAATTCCAAATGGCATTAAAGAACTCCAAATTTTACAAAGTTTTTTGTTTTACCAGTATTTCACTTCTGATTTTTTTTTTTCATTTTAAACCAAGGATCTATAAAAGTTTTAGATATTAGCAGACTTGATTTGCCAAAAATGTGCTATTTGAGTTCATTGTGCTGAAGGATAAACTCAAAAATTCTCCAAAGAAATATTTAACAGAACACAGGATCAAGGAAAATAGGAGGCAGAATAATTGTTTTTCTGCATTTGACTATGCTTTAGGATTTTTTTTTATTACCCAAGTATTTATCCAGTGGTTTGACATAACCTATATTACTTTATATTCTTGGAACATGAACTTCATAATAAGATATTATAAAATGTAATGTGATTTAAAAAAAAAAGCTTTAATATTTTAAAAGCTGCAAAATAGAACTGCCTATAAGCTCTTATTTGTAAGTTCACCAACATACTTTAGTGCCTTAAGAAAGGCCCAAAAAAGGAGTCCAGTAAAAAAATAAAATGGTGAAAGAATTAATGGGAAAATGTTTTGAATAAATGAATAGTGAGTAAAATAGTTCTCACTATTTTATTAGCTATTAATGTTAAAAATAACATTAATTTCAATGTTATATATGCTCAACTTATTACTATTTAATGAGCTCAGATTTATTTTGCATAAAAGAAAAGAAAATATGAATAAATCATCATAGATTGGTGATACACTATCAAAAACAGTTAATAAAAATGCACCTGCAACTGTGAGTTCTAGCTAGGAAAGTGCTATACCTTCTACTTGGGCAATAATTCATTGCTAGTCCCTTTCAGAGCCTCCCAGAGACTTATTTCTAGCAAGAATTATGTTTGTCTATAGCACCATTATTTGCATCTTATGTGACCACATTACAAAATCAGTCAAGATTAATGAAGCCTGAGAGAGTTATTTAATATAAAATATCCATTTTTACTTGTACTAAAGCATTTCCCCTGTAATTCAGCAAAACTTTCTCATACCTCTTTGAGTCTCAAGGGGGTATTTATTGATTTATTGTGTTTTTTAAGTGTTAAATGGACTCATATGTTTGAGCTTATATCCCTACATCAGAGAAAGTCAAAGATGTAGATGGGTTTGTAATAGATCCATGAAGCATTATACTTTGCATCTAATAATATTTGAAGAACTATGACTCCATTCAAACACACTGAATCCAATGAGAGATAATGAACTAAGTACAAGTCAATTACCAAAAATGTGTAGAGTGCTGACCACGTGCCAGTTGCCAAGGTAGGCACTGAAAGCCTGCAGAAGTGAGTGAGGCGTGGAGATTGCATTCAGGAAACCATGGTATCTGCTAAATAATAGAATAAGCAAAAGGCTAGAATAGAAGGACAAGCCACTGGGTGTGATTGCACAATTTGTGCATTGTACAAAAATGCCTAGCTAAGGGAGTGACTGAAATTGAGCTCAAGTCATGGCTGCATTGGATTTGATGCTGCACTTGCTGAGCCGTGTGTGCTGATGTGGAACTGAGTCCTCATAGAAAAAGAGACAACTTTTATTACTGACCAAAGGCACTGATAGGTTAACCAAGCCAGGTTCTCCAAACTGTGTCTATACACCTGTGGCTTTTCCCCTAATTTGCACAAAGGCACTCATGTAAGTTACAGTTTAAGCTCCAGGAGGATAAAAACATTTCTTTTATTCAACAGTATATCTCAATCACCTAGAGCAGTGCAGACACACCTTAAGCACTCAATAAATGTTTGCTGGATGTTGTTGAATAGGCCAGTGGTATCCCTGGTAAGAGTGTATCAATTAGGGGGAGTGTTGAGGAGCTTTTTAAAAATTTCTTAGACACATTTCTCCAACTTTCTACCAACCTCCTACTAAGCTACGAATGATTGGTTGAGACAGTCCAGAGTGAACATGGCACAAAATCTGTTGTAAAATACTGAAGTCAATTCCAAAATATTGGAAAATTATTCTAAAATATTGAAAATCTCCAGAGTAAAATTCAGTTAACTCTTTGGGGCTTTTCCTAGTAATGAGTAAAACTTAAGAGGACTCAAGAAAAAGTATAAATTGGGCATATTATACTTAAAATACACTATCAGTTGTAATTGGGAGAAGCTAGAATTCACCCCTTAAATCCCTTCCATGACCTTCCTCAGTGTGAAAGAAAATAAAGCAAGGAATTAAGGTAGAAAATCTTTGACACACATTTTCCAGGTTTCTCTCTTTTTTCCTAACATAAACTGGCAAGTGAATAATAAAGCACATGAGTGTCAAAGTACTGCTTTTTAAGATTAATTGGACTTTTAGCATTTCTTCTTTTGGCAAAAATGGATATTATTTTATGTATCCATAAAGAAGATATTTCAAATAGGAAATGTTTGTGTATGGGAATTATAGAGATTTTGTTTGAAAGCAGCTGTTAAATAAATTAACTGGCTATTTTATAAGAAGTTAACCTGTTTTCCAGGAGCACATGATTCGAGAGGACACCAAGGGACTGACGCCAAGACAGTGTGCTATAATGGAGGTGGTCCTGGCCACCATCAAGGTAAGGTCATGGTGTCCTTGGATGGGCATCCAGAGAGTCCTCCATATACCCCAAGAGATAAGTACTTCCCATGCATATCTGTAGATAGTTGTAAGCCTATACCTGCAGTGTGTCATTTTTATCCCCTACAGATATCAAGATATAAATTAGAAGTTCTTTGTTTTCAAATAATTTCATAATTCTAAATAATCATTTTATGAAAAATTATGTAATTTTCTTAAAATGTAATATTCTTTCATACACACACACACGAAAGATTATTAAGGAATTTGAATAATTTAAACTGTGTCAAATGTCTCCACTCTTCTGGGCACACATCTATATTTAGCAAAGAACTGTTAGCTACCGTGAGCCATTTGCTGAGCACAGAACAGTCCCACTGGATAGAAAGAGACATTGCAATGTATTCATTAAAACAGAGTTTTACCTGTGTAACAATTGGATGCTGTCACCTCATGGTTTTTGTTTTTGCAGTTTCAGCATTTAATAAGAGGCTGTCTTTTGCTGCTTCACTGTTCAAAACTGCAAAATGAACATTGTGAGATGAGAGCTTCGTTGACACTGGTGGCAACTGGGAGTGTGAATTTAGGCAGTAGATGATAGAAATGGAGTTTCTGAAAGTACAGCCAGAGTTTTGTCTGGAAATATGGAAATTGTGCAAAACAATTTTGAGGAAAAACAATGGAAAACATGAGAAAGGATTACAGGAAAACCCTAAAACCCAGTTATTTTTAAAGATTATTTTTTTAAATGTGAATAAGAAATGACTAATGTTTGGAGTCAGAACTAATGGCTACAAATAAAGAAGTGCTAAGAGAGAATATTAGAACTCTGTTGTGCATCATGAAGACAAAAATAAAATATTTAGAATCCAAATTCAGCCATTCATCGATTTTATTAGATCCGTGCATGACTTTAGGAAAGGAAAGAAAATGTGTGGAAATAGGGAAAGGCATTCAATGTATTGATGGGCCTGTTCCTACTCTAATCCCAATATTCATCTAGGGACACATGATCATCATGTGCCAACTGAGTTCTGCCCAAACTCTGAGACAATCTTGATCCCCAAGCATAACGCACTGATCAACCACTTGACAGCTCAAGTGTCCCATCTTCCCATTCAGCTCTTCTGTGCTCTTTTTATTCAGTCCTAGCTACCAGATACTTGCCTTGATATTTGGGACAAAACTACTGTCTGATATCTGAGTAAGGGGGTCTGTGTCACTCTGCTGGGTCTGAATCTGTGTCTTGTTCATCCAGGACTGAAGTCTGGCTGGCCCTGGTCCCCCTGAGCCTTATAGTCAGGTCTCCAGTCCCCCTGTTCCCAAACTTCTCTGATGCCACATCTATATCTGGGTCCTCCATAGACATGGGCTGTCTCCCATGAGACTCTCTTGGCCCTGTGCTCTTTTGATCAGCCAAGGCATTCTCCTGCTCGTTGCTTTCAATGCCGCTGTCATCATTTTGCCAAAGCTGGGACATCTTTCATCCTGTCTGTTTCTGAGATTTGCCTCTGTTGACTGCTACAAGGCACTAATTCTGATGTTGACGTCTAAGGATTTCAGGAGGAGGAGGAAGACTTGGTAAAAGAGTTGTAACTCAATAAGCTAGAGATCGTGTCACTCTGGAGCCGAGCAAGGGGAAGACTAAAAGGCAAGCAGAGTCCTCATGAGAAACATGTAGGTAGGTCAAAGCAGCAGATGCTTACCAGGCTAACTCCCAAAACTGCCAAAGAGATGATCCTTAATTCGTCTTTAGCTCAATTTTATCAAATAAACCAGAAATAAGAAAGTGAGAAATGAAGAAAAGGAATGCTATGGAGTGTATAGAATACAGATGGAAAGAATGCTTTGCATTTTCCAAATCTCTCTCATGTACGTACATCATCTCACCATCATCATAACCAACCTGGGTATTAGGTAGGTCAAGGATGATCATTCCCATGTTATAAATGAAGAAATTGAGGGAATTTAAGTTATTTGTCCAAGACTACAGAGCTGCTAATAGTTGGCAGAGCTGAGATAGGACTCTAAACTCTAAATTCAGTGTCCTTGTTTCTATGTCACCTTATTTAACTAAATTACAAAGTGATTTAACTGATTACAAAGTATAAGTGAAATGTAATAAGCCAAATTGCATATTTCTTCAGAGAGATGACTTCTTTCTAAATTAAAATACATTTCAATTATTCTGATTAGTTCCTAATTATTTAAAATAATTTAAAATCTTTCAGCCTCCATACAAGTACAGATGAAATATTAACCCTCTTAAATGTGTGTTGTGAAGGTAGAAATGAGGAAGGGTATCCTAAGACAAATTTGAAAACTTTAATTGGGCTGAGACTATTGTGTCACACCCATCACATGTAGTTTCAATTATAAGTCAAGAGGGTAGAATATGGCACAAGTAATTAAAATTATGATGATCTGCTGCAGGTAGGATGGTTGGACTTTGAGACTTTCCAAACACCTGCCAAAGGATGCCAAATCACAGTATTTGAAAATGAAAGTAATGAGGTGACAGCTATGGAGCAGAAAGGCAACAGTCTAATCAATATGCACAAGCTAATGAGGAGGCCAATCAGGGATCCTTCATTTGAAAGAGTCCTCAATGGGCCCATATTTCAAGAAGTCTTCAGGACTGCCATGGGGTTTCACTGAAATGTGGGTTTCTTTCAAGAGAAAACAGGAGACCTTTTTTCAGCAACAGCTACACTTTGACCTGAGCATGGATCAAGATTTAAGGAAATTCTTAGATCTTGAATAATCCTCATGTTATTTTATCATGAAGATTGAAATATCCAGGAAAAAAAATGGATGTTTTTCCCTCCACCCGTCCAAATAGTCTTGGAACACTAATGGCTTGGATATAAACATGACACCCTGAAGATTGGCATCATGCAGTGACAGTACAGAGGTTTCTCTAAAAATGCTAAACATGTGGATCAAGGCCCTCTAGAAATCTGCATTTCCTGGTATAAAGGAGAGAATTCAGACTAAAGGAATATCTATTCAATTATATCTTTGTAATTTACTTATTACTTATTATTCCTAGAAAACCCCAAATCTTATACTCAGAATTCCAGATACGTAACAAGATATGATGAGGAGCCACATTTTATGACTCTGAGTTTCTTCCTGTGACTGAGGTCCCATCCCATCCTGCTATCCATTATCCATGAAGCAATTTCCATGGCTGCTACTCTGTACCTTTTATTTTATCCTCATAAATATATTGTCATATCATTTAAAATCCAGCTGCTTATGGGAAGAACAAAATAACCTACCTAGTTTGGAGCACAACAATTCAAAAATCATTATTTTGAGAGCTTATTGTATGGAGAAATTATGGTGTGCAATGAAAAGATGGTTGAAGATCAAAAGAGAGAGCTTGCCCTTCATTCAGGAACAAACTACAATCAGTGCAATAAAAGCATTGTGGACAAAGTGCTGGGAGCAAGAGGGGGCAGCAAACTCAGTCTGCATGGCTGGGGGAAAGCTTCCTAGAGAGGGGAATTGGGGGGATTAGAGGATGAAAGGGGAGAAAAGAATTCTAGGCTTAGGGAAAAGCATAAGTGAAGTGAGAGAAGGTATAACTCAGCCTGTAAACTTCAGAGTCCAGTGTAATGGAAGAGGCCATGAGCGGCTGATCATTGGACTGTATCCAGAATTTTGAGACTTACACACCAATACACAGATTCTTTATAAAGAATCTGAACTCTAGTTGGTTGGTAAAAGGGAAACACTAAAGTATTGTAAGAGAAGGAGTAGCATGTTCAGAGCCAATGTATAAACAAGGACTCCAGTTGGGTTGGAATATCATTTTTAAAATATCTATATTTTCTTAAAAAAAGAGTAAACCTCAATGGTTAAAAGCAGGTTATGATTATATCTAAGTTTTCAAAATGCATGGATTTGCAGAAAGTATGATACAGGGATTAGAAGGGGGGAAAAAAGTAATGATGGGAAATTGTTACCAAAATAGTATATGCAACAAGAATGAATACTTCCCTATAGATGTGTGACAAAACATTAGCATTTTCCCCCTCAGACTTTAAAAATAGTTCCTGAAAGATCTCCAAATATATGACAAATAGGAAAAGTTAGAAGAATTTAGAGAGTTATTATTGGAATTATAATAGGAATGGCTTGGTAAGTATGCAGACAATATTTTTCCTGATTTTTATTTGGAGTATTACTTTTTTTCCCCCACAAATCACAAACAGATCTGAAGGGCTTTATTTTTCGCAGTTTCATGAAAAATACAAGAAACAGGAAAACAATTACTGATTGTTTTTCAAGATAAAGAAAATGATACTTCATACATAGCTCTTTCCAACCCACATGGAGAGGTAAATAATGGTACTCTTTGCCACCCACCATTCCATTAGTGAAGCCAACATGGTGATGTATCTGGGGTGGAAGACTTTGTCAACATCACAAGGATGAATATAAATATAAATGTAAATAAAATGTTTGAAACTAGGTGGGAATTAACACTGCTGGCAAGTAGTCTCAAGATAGCAGGTGCTGAAGAGAGAAAGACTTTAAAGGGCACAAGCCACTCTCCTCTCCTACAGGAATAATACTTAATTTAAAGGACCATAGTGAGAATATTAAATGTATTATCACATATAAAACACTTTAAACAGTCCCTAAATATTAGCTATCATATCTCCTATGGACTGGTTCATTTTGGAGGACCCTCTTTCCACGGTGAAATCAAAGAACTGGCTGATATCCTTTACTACAGCCAGTGGTTGCTTTTTTAGCCATCTTACTTTCCTAATAAGCCTTTCATTCTTATGAAGCTATCAAATCTGACTCTATAGATAGTAGTAATATTATAAGGGAGTTCTTTCATCATTTGCAACAAATGTGGCACAGCAATGTAATGTGTTGGTGGTGGGGTGATATCTGAAAATCCTGGATGGTATACATGATTGACCTGTAAACTCACAACTTCTCAAATAAAATTTTTAAAAATCCGACTCTATTCCCCAGCAATAGTTCAAGTCCTTAAGGCTTTGCCCTTTGGGTTCCTGGGTTCCTGTGCACAGCACCTTCTCACTCTAAGACCACAAATCCTCTTATATTCTTTAATGTTCCCTGAGACTCCCCTTTGGGAAACAGTGCTGTTCTTTCTTAAAAGATAAGAGAGGCACATTAAAAATTAAATAATGATATAGGTTGACTTATATCATTGTAAGATCCAAACCAGAGTAATATGGATACTAATTGAGGAGGACAGATAGAAAGTGCAAGGATTTAGAGGAAGTGAGCAACCACTATGAATTCAAGAGGTCAGGAAAAGCTGAAAGAGTGGTCTTGAAGGATGGATAGGAATTCATGGGCTGGATAGGAAGGACAACACTTTCCTATGAGGGAAGACTCATGACATGAAGGTATTCAGGGATAAAGGCTTTCATCATGGGAAGGTACAAAGCAACAGGGCAGGGAGTTAGTCCATTCTGTGGACTGGAATGGACTTTACCAGATGTTTGCATAGGGAAGCAGTGTGAAATGAGGTTGAAAAAAAATGTTTGTGATAAAACTACAGAGCTCTTTTTTCATACTTAGTAAATTCTGTTAATGAGGAACCATTGAAGATTTTGAAAAGAGATGGTATTCTAAAAGCCATCTTATAGGAATAGCAATAGCAATCTTAAAGGAATGTGCAAGATGGATTGAATAGAATAGTTCAAGACTGTGGCCACAGAAATCATTTACAGTTATTTAATGCATAACATGATGAGAGCTATCAGCAGGGTGGTGGCCTTAGGAGTAGAAAGTGCAGGATGGATATGAGTGACACAAGAAGAGTCACTGAAACTTGGCAACTGAATATGGGGCAAGAGTGAGGGAGGAGCCCAGCATGACCTAGAGGTTTCAGCCCCCTGATATGGTTCCACTGGGAAAAATGGACAATCTGGCAGGAGAGCCATTTTCCTTTTGCCACCCTGGAGTTAGATATACTGTCAGGAACTTGGAAAGCTCTAGTAACTGGGGAGATAAATTAGGATTGGTGTTTGGGGAATTATCCTACTAACTGGGCATACTTTCTTACTTGTGGAAAGAACTCTACAGTTCAAAAAGCTCTGCCAGATAAAGTAATTCATTTCATTTTCCAACCCCATGCTGATGGTTGACAGGGTGGATATTTCTTCTACCATTTTATAAATGAATCAACAGATACTCTGAGAAGTTAAATAGCATATGCAAAAATCACATTGTACAGCAGATGAATAATTACATTTTCTAGCACATTATAAATTAAATAACAGAAAATCAAGGAGATAAAGTATATTCTAGAGTCCCAGAATTGGAAACATGACCCAACATCTCCCCTTCCATGCTCATATAGAAAGATGCCATCTACATTATCACTGGCCCCCATTTAATAATGTCGGGTGATAGGCCCTGCTAACTTACAAGTAGTAGTTTCAATTCTTAACATGTACTTTTTATTAGAAAGTTTTTCCTTATATCCAACCAAAATCTGCTTCTCCACTACTTCCAACTACACATTGGTACTCCTTCTGTCCTTTGAAACTACTATAAAATAATTCTATTTACTTTTCCATGCAATAGCCTGTCAGATACTGAAGAAAGTAATCTTGCTGTCCCAAGTTGTATATTGCCATTTATTGAATAGCATGGCTCCTAGACCTTGCAAAATTCTGTCCACCTACCCTTGGATGCCCTCCATCTTTTTATATCCCTTATAAATGATGAAGGCTAGGAATGAACCCAATTCTAAGCAGTGGAGGATGTTGCTGCTGTATCAACCCCCTTGCCTTGGCCTGTCTTTCTATATTAATGCACCAGAAGATTTCATTAGCTTTGATAGCAGCCCCATCGCTTATTAAATTAATGTTGAACTTGAGAGCAAATAGAGCTTTATGGCTTTTAAAAATGTAATACTGTTAAGACAGGTCATCCCCATTCTGTAATTTGCAGAAAACATTTTATCCAAAATACAAGAAGCCTTTTCCTTTTCTCTTTGCCATCTCATACTGCAATATTTACCCTCCATTACAGACTGCCAAGACCTTTGGAATCCTGACTCTTCTATTCATTGTAAGAGTCATTCTTACAAGCTTTGGCACAACTGAAAATTTTGAAAGCTTGCTTTCCACCTTTTTCTGTCCAAGTCCATAGTAAAAACTATAAGCCAGGTAGGGGCCAAGGGTAGAGAGAAAGTCACCCAGCTGACATTCTTCACAGGACTAAACAGCCAACATCTCCCTGGTCCTCAAGTTGAGAGGAGGAAGTGACCTGTCCCAACTTATTATTTTGCCAGTTTACGTTCTGCTAATTTGCACTAGTCTAAGCAGAGCATCTGAACAGACCTAATTGGGGGTTCTTGGATTATGCTGCAGATCACAGAGGAACATTAAGAAACTGAATTGACTTTCATACACATAATGGAAATATCTAGAAAGATTTCAACCCGACATTCACAGATTCCCCTCTAGCATAGAAGTCCCCCACAAAATACTCACTATACTGAATATAAATCAAGTAAGCTGAAATGAACTGTGGATAGCGGGACTTGTTTTATAGCTAAGACACTCATGCCCCCGCACTAGCATGTATTTATATCCTTCAAATCCAAGAATATAAATCCAAGTCTACTCTGCTGTTCCTTTAGGGTCATGTGCAAAGAGGGAAAACTGAATGTGAAATCTCTAATGTCAAGGTCCATGCATTAACTGCAGCCCCGTTTCTCCTAACTATCTGTGCCAGGGAAATAATTACACCTATATTCTCAGGAGCTGCTGCCTATGTTCTGAATACTGTGTGAGAGGCTTCCATAAAGTATCATTTCAATCGACTTTGAATTTGCATAACCATAGAAATCATTTTCTTTGCTCTTTGAGTGAACAGCTTATGGCATGTGTTATTTGTCTCTGTTCACTGAATAGGAAGCTTTCATTCTTAGAATCTTGCTATTTGTTTTCTCCCCTGACATGCTATCTTCTCTCCTGTGTTCTTGTCTTGCAATATATCCTATTATACAGTGCAATCAAAAGACAAAGCCATCATTTCTACCTTTCAAATCTTCTACTGTTCACTAAATATAACGCTAGAGACTTTAGTGGAATGACTCACAAAACTATGGATAAGAGGAGGAAGTTAGTTAAGTAACATAACTTAAAACTCTGGGGGAGAAAAAAAAATAAAAAAGAAAAAAAGAAAAAAAAAAAAAAAACTCTGGGGAGACTCTTAAGCCTTACTCAGGAACAAATTCATAACTAATTAATTTTTTTTTGCTTAGTAATTAGTCCCCCCATGTCCCAGAGTTCTACAAAATAATTCCTTAGTCATAAAAACATGTCTTTCTATGAAATGATTTTAAAGAATTCAAGAACAAATACATAGATTTTTGTCTTCATAGCCCAACTCTGTGTTCCATCTTCCATGAAGCCTTCTAGTCCTTCAAAAATATCTCAATTATATGAAGTCCAGTCACATTCTTCTATTCTAGGGTTTCCCAAATCATAGTCCATGGAAAACTTTTTTTCCCCAAGATTGTTAATAGATGTTCTATAATATAGTCAGATGTATTGATAAAAGGTTCAACATATTTCATTGCCACAGTAGGTCTCAGAGCCTTTAGTAAGTTAATAAATGTTGTAAACCTTTAAAAGTACCATCTTATGCCACTCTTACCTTCTCTAGGCCCTCTAATACCTAGAGGTAGCTTGTATTTCTAAGCAGCACAAATCTGCTATTAAGACTAGAGCAAGAGTAGCAAACCAGTATTTCTTTAACTAGACCAAGGGAATACCTGTGAGAACAAGTTCCTCAGTTCTTAAGTAGTGCTGGGATTCCCAGGACTTCTCTTGGTTACCTAGAGGAAGTGTCCTCTTTTTTTCTCTAGTCCACAGTGGTAAATTATCTAGTGGCTGCTGAGGTTTAAATGGCAGCAACTTCATGAATAAGCACCAAAATCGTCATCTCTTTTGAAACCTTTACTGAGTTCTTCCCCAGTAGAATTGTTTACCTCTCCTCCATCTGTATTTTCAGAATATTTTTCTCACCCTGCTACACATTACTGGAGCCATTCCTTATATGTTGGTTATGTTTCCCACTAGATTATATTCCTTTTGCGAGCAAGCATTATGTCTTTTTTGTGTCAAAACCTTGGCACCAACCACAAGGCCAGGCTCATAATACAGGCTTAATAAATATCTGTTAAGGGATGGAGGGAGAGAAAATAGGCAGGAAAGCTGTCAGCCTCTCCTCAAAAATTAGACCGTAAAACTATGGACATCTTTATGAATGTTGTCATCCACGCTACTTTATATACACAGTCAAATAATAGTTTTTAAAAGAGGGTATTATTGTGACTTTAACGGAGATATAAAACTTGCCAAAATTTTTCCTTAACTTGTTAATTAAAGGGGGAAACAATAAAATGTTGCACCTGGCTTAAAAGAGACTTTAAATAACCAAACATATATAAGCAATACAGAAGGCTGAAATTAATTTGCAAATAGATGCCAAACAGATCTATCCATAAAGCAATGATGAGTTGCATTCTATTAGAAAAAATTAATTTGCATCTCTATGAACAAGAACTATTTGCATTATTATCAGTTTTCTATAATATGCAGTTTTTTGTGTATGTATTCATTTTTTCAATTTATTTTTTATTGAAGTATATCATTCATACATGAATATGCATAAACAATAAGTGTATAGTAAAGATTGTGAACTTACAAAATAAACATACATAACATCATACAATGGTCTCATACATCACCCCTCCACCAACACTTTGCATTATTGTGAAACATTTGTTACAAACTATGCAAGAGCATTGTCAAAATATTACTACTAAATAGTCCCTATCTTACATTTGGTGTATTTTTCCCCCAACTCACCTTACTTTTCAAAAATATATTTTATTACAGAGGTTGTGAACTTGCAAAACAATCATACACATGTGTAGAATTCCCACACAACACCCCTTCACCAACACACCACATCATGCTGGAACATTTGTTACAGATTATGAGATAATATCATCAGACTACTACCACCCACCGTGGTCCATAGCATACATTTGGCACACTTTTTCCATACACCTCCATTACCAACACAGTACATCTTTGTCATTGATGCAAGAATTTGATAGTATTGCTGTTAACCATAGTCTATAGGTCACACCAATTGTAGTTTTCCCATGCTTTTCCACATTCTCACCACCCTGCAATAGAAATGTACATCTACACTAGCTCACAGAAGGATACTCTTGCATTTGTACCCTCAACCACAATTCTCATCCACTTCTGGATTCACTGTGCTATTCAGTCCCTAGATCATTCTTTAGCTTTTTTCAATTGACATTTACTTCTTCAGACTACCCTTTTCAGCCACAAGTCCATTCATAAAACAGTTGCTACTCACTGTAATGTGTTACCATCAACTCTATTTCCATACTTTTACAGTCAAGTTAATTAAAGCTTCTATATACATTAAGCATCAGTAGTTCCTCTCAACCCTCTTCTTATCTCCTAATAACCTATACCCCAAGTTTTAACTCCATGTGTTTATTCTTCATATTTAGTTCATATTAATGAGGCCATGCAATATTTGTCCTTTTGTGTCTGGCTTACTTTACTTAGTATAATGTCTTCAAGATTCATCCATGCTATCACATGTGTCCCAATTTCATTTCTTCTTTCCACAGCATAGTATTCCATCATATGTATATACCACATTTTGTTTATCCATTCATTGGTTGATGGACACTTGGGGTGTTTCCATCTTTTGGCAATTGTGAATAACGTCACTATGAACATCAGTGTGCAGATGTCTGTTTGTGTCATAGTTTTCAGTTCTTCTGGATATATTCCTAGTAGAGGAATTGCTGGATCATATGGCAGTTCTATATTTAGCTTCCTGAGGAACTGCCAAACTGTCTTCCATAGAGGCTGCACCATTTTAGACACCCACCAATAGTGAAGGAGTGTTCCTATTTCTCCACATCCTCTCCAGCACTTATTGTTGTCTGTTTTTTTAAATAATGGCCATTCTATGCAGTGTTAGATGATATCTCATTGTTATTTTAATTTGCATTTCCCTAATAGGTAGTGATATGGAACATTTTTTCATGTGCTTTTTGGCCATTTGTATTTCCTCTTTGGAGAAATGTCTATTTAAATCTTTTGCCCATTTTTAAATTGGATTGCTTGCTCTTTTATTTTTGAGTCGTATGATCTCTTTATATAGAATGGAAATCAAACTCTTATTGGATATGTGGTTTACAAGTATTTTCTCCCATTGAGAGGGCTGCCTTTTCACCTTCTTGATGAAGCCCTTTGAATCACAGAAGTGTTTGTTTGAGGAGGTTCCATTTATCCTTGTTTTCTTTCATTGTTCGTGCTTTCAGTGTGAGGTTTAAGAATCCACCACCTACCTCCAGGTCTTGAAGATGTTTCCCTACATTTTCTTCTAGGACCTTTATTGTACTTGCTTTTATATTTAGGTCTTAGATCCATTTTGAGTTAATTTTTGTATTAGGTGTGAGATAAGGGTCTTCTTTCTTTCTTTTGGCTATGACTATCCAGTTCTCCCAGCACCATTTGTTGAATAAACTGTTCTTTCTAGCTGGGTGGGTTTGACATGCTTGTCAAAAAATCACTTGGCCATAGATATGAGGGTCTGTTTTTGAACCATCAATTCAGTTCTATTGGTCTATGTGTCTATCTTTATGCCAGTATCATGCTGTTTTTACCACTGTAGCTAGGTAATAGGATTTAAAGTCTGGAAGTGAGAGTCCTCCAACTTTACTTTTCCTTTCTAAGATGTTTCTGGCTATTTGGGGCCTCTTACTCTTCCAGAAAAAATTGATAATTGTGTTTTCCACAATGCTGGTGGAATTTTATTGGGATTGCATTGAATCTGTATTCAGATTCAATGCAGATTCAATTGCATTGAATCTGTATATCATTTGGGTAGAATTGACATCTTAATGATATTTAGTCTTCCAATCCATGAGCATGGAATGTTCTTCCAATTATTTAGGTCTTTTTAAAATTTCTTTTAGCAATACATTATAGTTTTCTGAATACAAGTGCTTAACATCCTTGGTTAAGTTTATTCCTAAATATTTGATTCTTTTAGTTGCTATTCATTACTAGTGTATAGAAACACCACTGATTTTTCCATATTGATCTTGTATCCTGACATTCTACTGAAATCATTTATTAGCTCTAGCAGCTTTGTTGGAGATTTTTCATGACTTTCTAGATATACAATGATATCATCTGCAAATAGTGAAAGTTTTAATTCTTCCTTTCTGATTTGTATGCCTTTTATTTCTTTTTCTTGCCTGATTGCTCTAGTTAGAACCTCTAGCACTACATTGAACAACAGTGGTGACAATGGGCATCCTTGTCTTGTCCCTGATCTCAACAGGGAAGCTTTCAGTCTTTCACCATTGAGTACAATGTTAGCTGTGGGTTTTTCATATATGGCCTTTATCATGTTGAGAAAGCTTCCTTCAATTCCTATTTTTGGTAGTATTTTTATTGAGAAAGGATGCTGTATTTCGTGAAATGCCTTTTCTGCATCAATCGATAAGATCATGTGACTTTTCTTCTTTGATTTATTAATGTGGTATATTATACTGATTGATTTTCTTGTGTTGAACCAGCCTTGCATGCCTGGTATAAAACCCACTTGATCATGATGAATAATTCTTTTAATGTGTTGTTGGATTCGATTAGCAAGTATTTTACTGAGGAATTTTTGCATCTATATTCATTAGAGAAATGGGTCTGTAATTTTCTTTTTTCATAATATCTTTATCTGGCTTTGGTATTAGGGTGATATGGGCTTTGTAGAATGAGTTTGGTAGCGTTCCTTCTTGTTCAATTATTTGGAAGAACTTAAGTAAGATTGGTATTAAATCTTCTTTGAATGCTTGGTAGAACTCACCTGTGAAAATGTCTGGCCCTGGGCTTTTCATTTTGGGTTGCTGTTTGATGACTGTTTCAATCTCTTTACTTGTGATTGGTTTGTTGAGGTCTTCTATTTTGTCTAGGGTCAGTGTAGGTTTTTTCTACGTTCCTAGGAATTTTTCCATTTTGTCTACATTGTCTGGTTTTTTGGCATAAAGTTGTTCATAGTATCCTCTTATGATCTCTCTTACTTCTGTGGGGTTAGTAGTAATGTTCCCATTTTCATTTTTCATTTCATTTATTTGCATTTTCTCTCTTTTTTTCTTAGTCAGTCTAGCTAAGGGTTTGTCGATTTTGTTAATCTCAAAGAACCAACTTTTGGTTTTGTTAATTCTCTCTATTGTTTTGTTGTTCTCAATTTCATTTATTTCTGCTCTGATCTTTGTTATTTCATTCCTTCCACTTGCTTTGGGGTTAGTTTGCTGTTATTTTCTGGTTCCTCCAGCTGTGTAGTTAGGTCATTAATTTTAACTCTTTCTTCTTTTTTAATGTAAGCATTGAGGGCTATAAATTTTCCTTTCAACACTGCCTTTTCTGCATCCCATAGGTTCTGATATGTTGTATTCTAATTGTCATTCATCTTGAGATATTTATTGGTTTCTCTTGAAATTTCTTCTTTGACCCACTGATTATGTGTTGTTTAATCTCCATATATTTATGAATTTTCCCTTTTTCTGACACTTGTTGATTTTCAACTTTATTCCATTATGATCAGAGAAATTGCTTTGTATAATTTTGATTTTGTTGAATTTATTGAGATCTGCTTTGTGACCCAACATATAGTCTATCCTGGAGAAAGATCCATAAGAACTTGAAAAGAATGTATATTCTGCTGTTTTGTGGTACAATGTTCTGTATATTTCTACTAGGTTTAGTCCATTTATCATATTATTCAAGCTCTCTGTTTCTTTATTGATCATCTGCCCAGATGTTCCATCCGATGCTGAGAGTGATGTATTGAAGTCTCCAACTATTATTGTAGAGATGTCTATTTCTCCCTTCAGTTTTGCCAGTGTTTGCCTCATGTATCTTGAGGCATCCTGGTTAGGTGCATATACATTTATGATTGTTATTCCTTCCTGGTGAATCATTCCTTTTATTACTACGTAATGTCCTTCCTTGTCTCTAATAACAGTTTTGCTTTTAAAGTCTATATCATCTGATATAAGTATAGCTACCCCAGCTTTTTTTTTTTTTTTTTTTTTTTTTTTTTTTTTT